>NW_020769398.1:1108895-1128502 GCF_900518735.1 Pseudonaja textilis | reverse complement strand
TCCTCCTCCTCCTCCTCCTCCTCCTCCTCCTCCTCCTCCTCGGGATGCTTAAAGCAGCAGCAGAGAGCAGCTTCCTCTTATACCTGGCTTGGTTTGTTTCTAGATGAATTTCCAGAATTGCATCGTTGCTCAGTGCAACAGGACCACGAAGGGCACTTCTACGAAGACTTTTACAAGTAGGTGTTCCCGTCTCTTCCGCCTGCCTGTCAGGGGCCTCTGTAGGCGGAGAGCCCTGGTCCTCTCTGGGGAACAGACAGTTTGCCTTCCTTCATAAAGCAGCTTCATCTACACAGACCTCGCTTTACAACTGGCTGTTCGGCAACCGGGCAAAGTTATAAGACATCCCCCTCCCCAGGCTATTTATGACCTGGTTTTGAAGTTCTGACGTCCCTGATTCCTGACGTGGAAGAGGTGGAGAAGGGTCTCTGTGGCATGAGCTCAGGCCCATTGGCGGGGGAGTGGGAGGTGTGGGTCATTCCCCACCTGGCTCCGTCCGCTTGGGTCAGGGCAACAGGTTCGGGGGGCTGTAGCCACCCCTTTAAGGAAGGGATTGGTGCAGGCCCACTTGGGGAGGTCACCTCTCAGTCTAAAGGGGCCAGGCAGCTTCTGCCTGGTCTACAGTCTTCTGTCTTTAGAGAAGATTTTGCACAAGGTGCCGTTGGAAGCAGATTATCAGCAGCCCTTGCAGGAGGCCCAGATAGGGAAGAGAAACTTCTTCTCCTTTTAGATCTTAAGGGGCTGTCAAGTAACAGAAAGCAAAAATTAAAAAAAAAACAACCTAGAATAGTTTATTTGGCCAAGTGTGATTGGACAAAATTTGTTGCAGGTGGGTTGGTGGATGCCAGCCTCCCTATCTTCTGCAGTTGGGCATTTACAAAGAAGACTGAAAACACTGCAACGGGAAAATCTACCTAAATTTTAAATATCTGATGTTTTTTTATGGAAGCAGGGCACAGCTATTTGGTCATTTTATGTTTTTTTAAAAATTTTTAGAATCGTGACAGCTATAAAGTTGTCGCTGTTCTGAAAAAGGTCCAGCATTTTTCCCTTGCAGATTCTGAATGTGAAGCAGCTTAAGATTTCTGTCCCTCCCTGTAATTTCCCCGCCTGAGCCGGGGCCTCTGTAAGCCGCACTTGGTTCCTGCTCTTTTCCTCGTTCAGGCCTTTGTGCTCGTTCTGGGCGGCTCACTCACGATGCTCTTTGCAGGGTTGTGGTTCAGAATGAACGGCGAGAGGAGTGGACTTCTCTGCTTGTGACTATTAAGAAGCTCTTCATCCAGTACGCGGTTCTGGTGCGCCTGGAGAAGGCAGGTGAGGTGTGATGGGCGGCACAGGAAGTCCTCGACTTATAACCATTCATTTAGTTTGAAGTTACGATGGCACTGCAAAAAGGGATCTATGGTGGATCATTGGACTTACAAACATTGCAACACCCCCCTCTGTTCTGACCTAGGCTTGTTCCCAAGATCAGGAAGCCGACTCCTCGTCCTAATAAAACCCCTTTTATTTAGGTTAAAGTGAATTCCTCTCCAGCAAAGTCCCGGCCAACAGTCTTTCAAGAGATTTCACAACTACAGACCTTGATCAGGCTTGGAGAGTTGCCAGGCCGATATCTCCCAAACACCACGCTGTAGCAGAAATTATTTAGCAAGGAGTCCGGAACAGATCTTCACCCTAATGAGTTGAACTAATTGTCTCCTGCAAACACCCCTCCCCTTTCGCTCCTCTTTTATTCCCTATGGGAGGGGCCATTTACTGTCCACCTATGGCTTTACTCCCAATTCGGCCCTTGTTCCTTAGCTGTTCCCTTCTTCTGGCCACTCTGCGCATGCGCATACTGGAAACAGGCTCCAGCTGTTCTTCTGCCCCACTGATCTCTGAAGGCAGCTGATAATTGTCCCTGGCCCCATCTCTGCCTCCGACATCAGAGCCTTCCCCAGACTCCAGGACTGGCCCATGTTCCTCCCCAACCTCCTCACTGTCCGAGTCTGCCATCAGCTCCGCTGGCTGCTGCCGGACCACAACACCGTGATCAGAATTTGGGCGCTTGGCCGCTGGAATGTATTTATGACCGTTGCCATAGCCCCTGGTCACGTGATGGCTATTTGCCATTTTCCCAGCCAGGTTCCGTCAGGCAAAGGCCGTGGGCGGGGGAGCCGGATTTGTTCTAACAACCAGATGATTCACGTAACAGCCGGGGCAAAAAAGGTTGTAATTGAGCAAGGCTCCCTTACCAACTCCCTTCCTCAGCGATGGAAATCCTGGTCCCAATTGCAGTTATAGGTCAAGGACTACTAATGCTGCCTTCGGGTTTTGATTCCACTCTGTGGCTTCTGCTGCTGTTGCTGCTGCTGCTGGGGAGTTGGCCGACGCAGAGTTACGCAGCAGTCATGTCTGTGGGCCCCAGGAGCAGGCAAGCCAGAGCTTCTCTGGCTAACAAGCTGCAGGCTTGTGTGGTTGACCTGGCAAGTCCAGGGAAGGAAGGAGCTGTGGGGAAGGTGCGAAGGGCGTTATCTCCTCCCTGGTCAGGTGCCTCTTTGCTGGAGCCCGGGCCTTGCGAAGGCTCCTCTGGCCTGTGGGGTGCCCCCCCCCCCCCCGAAGGGCCTTGCCCAAGATCTCCCTTGCCACAAGGTCCACACAGACCATTTTCCCCGGGCTTCTCAACCTCGGTGGGACTGGTCCATGCTTGCTTTTGTGCTTCTATTGTTGACATGCATCATGGTTAAAACTTAAAGCAACAAGCAAAATAATAATAAAGAATACTGGTTTTATCTCCTTTGTTGTTTCTTCCTGCTGTTCTGGATGGCGAACGATTAGAGAATTTCCCACCAGGATACAACTCCACCTCTGCTCAAGGAAATTATTTGGAGGCCATAAACCTCTCGTTCAATGGTGAGTTTGGGAAATTCCTGTCTTGCCGTGGTATGTTCTTGAACCAGGAAGGGCCCCATTGCCTTATTTATTTATTTGTATCCTGCCCTTATTATTCTTACAAGTAACTCAAGGCAGTGAACAAATTCAGCACGCCTTCCCCCTCCTATTTTCTCCACAACAACAACCCTGCGAGGTGGGGTGGGCTGAGAGAGAGGGAGTGGCCCCAAGACACCCAACCGGTTTTCATGGCTAAGGAAGGACTCGAACTCACAGTCTCCTGCTTTCTATCCTGGTGCCTTCACCACCAGACCAAAATAAAGAAGAGATGGGGCAGGATAGACGCCTCAGTGACACTCAGTATTTCTTCTTTTGGGGAATTCCATGTTGGTTTTTCTTCAAAGGAAATCCCGAACTGTTGGCCAAAAATTCTGCGGGGTTTTCTGATGTTCCTCCGATGTGGCCAGGCCAGTAGTGTTGCCCTATTGTCCCCCTGAGCTGAAAATGAGGCATCCTGAATTTGTCTTTTGCAGGCAAACATGACCAAGTCAGGCCAAGGCATGTGGGCTGTGAGAAAAATCACAAAACACAACGAGACAGTAAACAAGAGCTTTATTATTAAGCTTTTGCAAAAGGGAATTCTGTTAATAGCAGAAGACATCTTTCCCCAGGAAGGCTGGGGAATATATACAGTGTCTGCCCCTTTCCTGGGTTCACAGTCTATCCAACTATGTAATTCCCTATGCCACACCCATGGCATGCCACCTGTTTCCTTTTCTTTGGAAACCACCCTCGTTCTCATGGCATCTTCCTGTTACGTTCTGAACACAGTGGATCATTAACCAGTTCTGTTAATGTCAGGACAACCCAGTCTTTCTGACATGAAATCTCAAGCTAAAATATAAACCCCCACCCCAGCCAAGGACATAATACTTTTAACTTTACAGAATAATAAGTTATAAAACATGATATGCTTATATAAGTGTTCAGTTATCTTTCTAGAAGGTCACATTATAAACAAAACTGGAGTCTCTTTGGTTCTATACTTTCTTTGGTGTAACAGGCAAATACAGGTGAAACTCAAAAAATTAGAATATCGTGCAAAAGTTCATTTATTTCAGTAATGCAACTTAAAAGGTGAAACTAATATATGAGATAGACTCATTACAGGCAAAGCAAGATAGTTCAAGCCATGATTTGTCATACTTGAGAAGATTATGGCTTACAGCTCATGAAAACCCCAAATCCACAATTTCAGAAAATTAGAATATTGTGAAAAGGTTCAATATTCTAGGCTCAAAAGTGTCCCACTCTAATCAGCTAATTAAGCCATAACACCTGCAAAGGATTCCTGAGCCTTTAAATGGTCTCTCAGTCTGGTTCAGTAGGAATCACAATCATGGGAAAGACTGCTGACCTGACAGTTGTACAGAAAACCATCATTGACACCCTCCATAAGGAGGGAAAGCCTCAAAAGGTAGTTGCAAAAGAAGTTGGATGTTCCCAAAGTGCTGTATCAAAGCACATTAATAGAAAGTTATGTAGAAGGGAAAAGTGTGGAAGAAAAAGGTGCACAAGCAGCAGGGATGACCGCAGCCTGGAGAGGATTGTCAGGAAAAGGGCATTCAAAAGTGTTGGGGACTTTCACAAGGAGTGGACTGAGGCTGCAGTCAGTGCATCAAGAGCCACCACACACAGACGGATCCTGGACATGGGCTTCAAATGTCGTATTCCTCTTGTCAAGACGCTCCTGAACAACACACAATGTCAAAAGTGTCTTACATGGGCTAAAGAAAAATAGACCTGGTCTGTTGCTCAGTGGTCCAAAGTCCTCTTTTCTGATGAGAGCAACTTTTGCATCTCATTTGGAAACCAAGGACCCAGAGTCTGGAGGAAGAATGGAGAGGCACACACTGCAAGATGCTTGAAGTCCAGTGTGAAGTTTCCACAGTCTGTGTTGATTTGGGGAGCCATGTCATCTGCTGGTGTTGGTCCACTGTGCTTCATTAAGTCCAGGGTCAATGCAGCCGTTTACCAGGAGATTTTGGAGCACTTCATGCTTCCTTCTGCAGACGAGCTTTATGGGGATGCTGACTTCATTTTCCAGCAGGACTTGGCACCTGCCCAGACTGCCAAAAGCACCAAAACCTGGTTCAATGACCGTGGGATTCCTGTGCTTGATTGGCCAGCAAACTCGCCTGACCTGAACCCCATAGAAAATCTATGGGGCATTGCCAAGAGAAAGATGAGAGACATGAGACCGAACAATGCAGAAGAACTGAAGGCCGCTATTGAAGCATCCTGGTCTTCCATAACACTTCAACAGTGCCACAGGCTGATAGCTTCCATGCCATGCTGCATTGAGGCAGTAATTGCTGCAATAGGGGCCCAGACCAAGTACTGAGTAGATATGCATGCTTATACTTTTCAGAGGTCCGATATTGTTCTATGTACAATCCTTGTTTTATTGATTGCATGTAATATTCTAATTTTCTGAGATTGTGGATTTGGAGTTTTCATGAGCTGTAAGCCATCATCATCACAGTTATGACAAGTCATGGCTTGAACTATCTTGCTTTGCATGTAATGAGTCTATCTCATATATTAGGTTCACCTGTTAAGTTGCATTACTGAATAGATAAATGAACTTTTGCACAATATTCTAATTTCTTGAGTTTCACTTGTACATACGTTATTTCCACAAAAAGCATGGGCAAATTTGCTTGTCTTATTAAGGAGCATTGGACAAAGTGTCTCTCCAGTTCCCAGTAGCTTTTCAAACAAATTGACTGATAACTTAGAAGTTCTAAATCGCAGCAAAGGTGAACACCGTGATTCTTCCTCTTGGTAAGGCCTGGAGGACTGTTGGGAGATGGCATCAGGGCTTGTTTTTTTTTAATCAGGCGCCCCCCAGGCCATGGCCTGTTTGGAACTGGGCCACAGAAGCGGCAGGTGAGCGTGCGCACTCATGCAGCTCTACTTGCACACGTGTCGGGTGCTTGCGCTCGTGCACACACCTGCCACTCACACAGGACCTTCCCCTCTCCCCTCCCCGGGGCTGCCAAGCGGAAAAGGTTGGGGACCACTGCTTTAAGTGACTGCCTTTGTTATGGGGAAGGGATGCCCTTTGTAAAGGTCTGGGTGCCCTTTTAATTTTTGTTCTTGTTTGTTCCTTTTTAGTGTTTGACAAACATTATATCAACCGAAATTTCGACCGGACAGGGCAGATGTCTGTGGTCATCACGCCAGGGGTGGGTGTCTTTGAAGTGGACCGGCTTCTCATGATCTTGACCAAGCAACGGATGATAGACAATGGTAAAATAATGTTATCATTTTGACTTAGGTTGGCTCAGCCTTCCATCCTTCCCAGGTGGGTAAAAGGAGCACCCAGATTGTTGGGGGCAGGAGGCTGACTCTGTAAACCGCTTAGAGAAGGTTGGAAAGCACTATGAAGTGGTATATACGTCTAAGTGTTGTGGCTGTTGCTGTTAACAATTGGATAAAATCCAATTGGTTATAGTTTTTGCCTTAGTGCTGGGGATTGGGGTTAGGGGTTCCCTTCTCCCCACATTCCTCTCCATGCAAACGCACAGGTATGGGGAGAGCCAGAAGGTGTGTTCCCTCAGAGTTGGTTGACTTTGGTTTTGTCGTTCTGACCATCACCATCATCAACTGCTTTGAAACAACCGGGTCAACTTCCATGATTTTTCCCAAGATTTGGAGATCAAAGCATTCCCATAAGTGAACCTGGCACTCTTCTTGGTTCTTCCTAAAGGGCTTTGAGAGAGTCAGATGCCATCAGCTTCCGGACAGGCTTGTACTCGTAGCAGCAGAGTTACTTTAATCTCTCTGATCTAATCTAATTTAATGGAATCTCAATTTAATCTTTAACCTTCAGGGTAGCCTCAATGTGCAAGGGCCCTTGTCTTTCATTTGGCACGAGAAGAGCTCTATCTGAACGCTTGTCTTCATTCACAACCCAGAGTGTGGAGCTGCCCTTTGCCCATTTGCCTCTTTTCTTAGTGAGTTCCTGGCTATGCGCCTCATGGGAAATCCAAACAAAAGCTTTGAAGCCGAATAAGACCAAAGACACCCCCCCCCACCTCCTGAATCGTGTGGCTCTGGGAAGATCGCATCTGAAGGCACGATGGCAGGCAAAGGCTGAATAGGCCACCTCCTAGGTTGGGGCATTTTGTGGTAGGGATGTGCAACCCTTCAAGTCAGAAGCCAGAGTGGAGAAAACGTGGGGCACAGGCCACCCCTGAAGGGCACCTCCTTCGGGGAAACTGCCTCTGGCTCGATATGGGATCCCGGGAAGTACATCTTTGATGAAAGAAGTTGCGACGGGATGCGACAGGGTGCTTCAGAGTAGGCGTGGGCTCTCTCTTTGGGCCTCTAGAAGTCCCAGGTGGACAGTTCTTCTTCTCTGATGGCTCTTCTGCAGCCCAAGGAAAAGGCTATTCGGCTTCTCTTAAGGAGGTGCTGGCAGGCACAGAGCGCGTGAAGGGCTTTTCTCAACCTGCACATCCGTAATTCATCGTTGCTGACTTGTTGATTCCTTAGTAGCCTATTTCCATCCTCTCTGTAAGTCAGGGGAAAGAATTGGGTCTTTTGGAAAGTCAGATCTTACCATCAGTAAAATAAAGTGAAATAAGGGCCGTTGTTTGTTTGTTTGTTTACGAGACATCAGTCAAAGACATGAGCATCGTATATTATCTACAAAATGGGGGTTTTTCGTTGTGAGTGAGGAATTGTGAAGCTACACATTCCCTTCCCTCTTCCTAACAGAGATTTTTCATGCACGCTCTGAAAGATCTCTTCAAAAGAAGAGAGTGTTTTCACCCCCAAGGCCATAATGTGGGTGCTGGTTCCTCTTGACCCCAAGGTCCAACGATTTTCCAGAGGTCTCGGGGTTTTGATGTGATTCAAAGGTTTGCCCACAAACAAAAGCATTTTTAAACTGTGCCACTTGGATGCAGTCCTTGAGTACTTTAGCTGGCAAAGTTTCTCTTCTTTTCCTTCTCCTATCCTTCTTTCGGTTGCATCTCTTTGCAGGGATCGGGGTGGATCTGGTGTGCATGGGGGAGCAGCCCCTCCACGCAGTGCCGCTCTTCAAGGTAAGGCCTCCTGACTCGGCCCGTCTGTCTCCTTCAGCTTTCACACACACACACACACACACACACACACACACACACCCAAGGCAAAGGGCCAGCTACTTTCGTTCCTCTGCCAGAGTAAAGCTTCTGGGTGCAATTTTTAAAACGTGCCCGTACGGTTGTATTTCTACCATCCTTGGCATTCGTGCAAGCAGCATGGGGTTGCAGACGTTACCAGCCTAGCTTCAAGCTTTTTTTTCCTTGGGTTTTCTTCTTTCTTATTGAATAAATTGATTAAGGAGGGAAAGGACAGGAACTCAAAAGTCCTCTGGGTTGATGGCCTTGTTGGTCACCCTGCGCCTCCACCTGAAGGCTGGTGGTATTTGGGGGAGGTTCGGTATCGGAGGGAAGGGAAAGGCAGGAGACAGGAAGAGGAGCTCCAGAGAAAGACTTGAGGAGTCCTCAGCGCTTACACCTCCGTCTTCCTCGCTGGCGGAAGCCTGCTTGTTTTCCGTTGCTTCTGAGTGCCTAACACTGAGGGCCAGGAGCATGCTTCTTTTAAACCTGGGCAGGCCACTGCCAGCTTCTTCATCGCTTCTCAGGCTCAGCTGGTACGACTGGGACCATTGTATTCAGTCTTCCAAGGGCCACAGGTTGGATTAAATCCTTGCCCACCAAGCACCTCACAGCTGTCTGACTCCTGGTTCCTCCTTCTCGCCTCTTCTTAGCTACACAATCGCTGCAGTTCTGGGGATCCTCGCTTGGGAGACGATTACAACATACCCCACTGGATCAACCACAGGTGGGCTTCCGGAATCCGGACCGTTGCGGCTGGGCTCTGGCAGGAGCGGGCGGTGTTGACGTGGGGCCGTCTCCCCATTGCAGCTTTGGTTTTGGAGGACAGGCCTATCCCGCTGACTTTCCCAAGGCCCACAAACACCTCCGGCTGCCTGGCTGCCTTATTTCTTCTCTGCTTAAGATGCAGAAAGTGGATTTGGGAGGAAGCAGAAATGATCACGCGTCTTTTGTTTTGGATCGGTTGCTTTTTCCCCTCTGTCCAGAAATGAGGCTGCTTCAGATATTTTCCCCAGCCTGTTGTGTTTTTGGCCCATCCCTTCTGCTTCCCTCTCGTTATAGTTTCTACACTTCCAAAAGTCAACTTCAGTGCAACAGCTTCACCCCAAGAATCAAACTGGCAGCTCGGAAGGTGAGTGGAGTGACCTACATGTGGAGCGCAGCCATAGCAGTGCGGCTGCACCGGCTCAGATTTCAACCCCAGGAATAATTGCCACTAGCTATTTTTAAGCACAGAAATACAATGATTGAAGGGGGAGAAATTAAAAATTCACCCTGCAGAGCAGGCCTGCGCAACTCGCAGAGGGGGAGACTGCTCCAATCAATACGTGAAAAATAACTGTGACCCACAGATAATGGTTGTGCCAATTTGGCTGTTGGGCAGCTAATGATCTGGCAGCTGCCTTGGAACTGGCAGTGTCCCCGCATCCCGGTGGTGTCCGGGGCGCCCAGCACCCTGTCTGTGGGGGCAGAAGTGACTGCCCAGAAAACCCAGTTGAGGCCAGTTTCTTGGCAGCAGCCACTTTTGCTGGCAAGAGATGGGTTATTTCAGACAATGCTGCAGAAGGCTGCTTGGTGGGCTACGTTGGGTAGGTCTGCTCTAGAACTTGTAAAGGCTAATTTCAGGTTTTTTTTTCTTTTTTTGCATATTAAATTTCAGCCGCAGAGTGAAAAAGCCAAAAGTAGCAGGGAATCTTGTGAGTAACTCCTACATTGTTGCATTGCTCTTTTTAAAAGATGAGAATGAGAGGTTTTCGTCCAGCGCTTCCACTGTGCAGCTAGCAAGTTCGTGCTGAGAGGGGAGGGATTTTTTTCCACTCACTTTTTCTCTCCGAAGCCCCCTCCCCATTTCCTCTTCTCCTCATCCCAGCCTTTTCCATCTGACGTTGCTTCCCTCCTCCTTCTCCCTCCTTCTCCCTCTTTCCCGTTTCCCCTCTCCTTCTCTTTTCTATATGGAAGAGAAAGCAGGGGCGGTATTTCCATTTGTAACCAGCCCTTCTATTGCACCAGCGATTTTCTGTCTTCATGGCTTTAAAAAGAACCATAAACAGACTCAATAAAATTGGGCCCTCTGTGCCACATACAATGGCTGTTCCAACCCTGAGGGAAGATGGGCAGCCAATAAACTTTACAAATAAATAAATGAAAATGGGCATGTCAAAGATCAGTGCACGGATATGGCAATTTAATCCCCACTTCATGCCTTGAGCCCCCCACCATGGAGTGTTCCAACATCTCGTACTGAGCACCTTTTCCAGCCAAATGAAGTGATAACGATCGATGCAAATTATGTTAATCCTGGCACTGCCGGCCCTTGGACTGCCTGGCCTGGAGCGAGAAAGCATCCCAGACCTCCCAAGAATGGCAGCCTGGGACCCCCAAGGGAGAGTCCGCACAGTTTCAGTCCTGCTGAGGCTTTTTCCCAGGATCCCCTCATGAGTTTTGTCTCTGCAGCGCCCGACCTTTGTAGGCAAGGAATCCAGTCAGGCAGTCGGAGAAGGTGGAGACTTGACTCTGCCGATCTACCCCTCCACTCTGTTGAGCCCCACGCTCCCTGTTTAAGCTGACCAAGTGGTTTCAGTTGGCTTTGTCCACCCGCTGGGACTCAGCTCTTAGAAGGCCCTCCAGTCACAGGCTGGTCTGCTTGTTGTGTTCCAGCCTTGGGAGCTCCTAAGGAGACGGAGAATGCTCTTCCCATTCAAGTGGACTACGACGCCTACGATGCCCAGGTGTTCCACCTGCCCGGCCCCTCCAGGGCCCTGCGTTGCACCACCTTCAGGTAAGCCAGCCTATGGCCAAGCTTAGGTGATTCCACTGGGGAAAAGAGAGGCAAAACTTGATTTCTGAGTACAAGAATTAAAAATACTGGGTAAGGTAGGTAGGAAGAGTCCGAGATCTGGGGACCAGCAATGAGGGAGATGGCTTCGTGGAGGACGGAAACTTGCTGTACTCCACTCTCGCTGAACAACTTTCCCAGCAGCAGCGTCTTGTCCCAGCTTCTGTCTTCTCCCGGTCCCGCTTGGCCTACGGGCTCCAGGTTCCGTGCAGAATTGCAGCGCAGACACTGATCAGCAGGATGGGTCTAGGGAGGCAGTTTTCAGTGCGCAGGGTGGAAAAATGGTGGGGTGGGTTTTTCTACACCACAGAGGATGAAGGGGAGGCAGACTCTGGTCTTCGCCTGCAGGAGACCAAGGAGGAAGAGAACCTTCCAAATTCTAGGAGAAACATCCTGACAGTAATGGTAGCTCAGTTGGAAACAGAGATCCCCAAGAGCTGGTGGGTTGTCTCTCGTTGGAGATAATTTGAGCAAAGGATGGACTGGGGAATTTGGAAACGGCACCCTACCTTGGTCAGGGAGCTGGAGAGGATCTGTGTTGCGGTTTGCTGTGCGATGCCATCAAAACCCGGCAGTCTCCTTGATCCATTGTACAGGCCTCCTCACCCCGCATGACCTGCTCCTAGTGTCAGGGTTCCAGGTAACACCCCCAACAGAATCAAAGCTCCAAAGCAGGCATCTTCCTCGAAGCGTAGGTTTATTAGGCATGTCACATTGGCACATCTGGGGGAAACCCGACTCTGAGGACTGGAGGCTTTCCCCACCCAAATCAAACCCCCAAGGTCTTCCCTTCCGGTCACACGTCCGTCACGTGGTCCAACCAGGTTGCAGCCACCATCTTGGCTGGCTTTGGTCCACGCTTGTCCCAACATTGGTAGAACGTCCTCGGCTCCCACGGGAAAGAACGTTATTTTGGCTAGACATCCCCCAGCTATCCACAGGGTCCAGCTGGCCTGGCTGTGGCAGCCCTGAAGACACCCCCCAAAATGGCTCCAGCGTGAAAAATGGCTGACACCTTGTGGGTTTCCCAGCAGGCCTCTACGGGAGAGAGAGAGCCGGCCCTGGAAGACCTCCAGCTCCTACGATGCCTCCTCCAGCCCCTCCATGCAGAGTCGGCCCCTGCCCCCCGAAGAGGTTCGGAGCCAGGCTTCGGATGACAGCTCTCTGGGGAGAATCTCAGACATCCTCGTGATCCCACGGCCCCACCTGCACCTGCAGTACGAAGTCAGCAGCTCTTTGGGCTACACCAGCAGCCGAGGTCAGCACAAGGCTCGGGGCAGCGGAGCTGGTCACTTCTCTGGAGTTGGGGCTCTGCGTTTTGTCAACCTTTAAGGTCCCAAAGGTGCTTTTTCAGGCGGCAACTGGACGTTTGTTTTTTTTTCTTTTGAGGACATTTCGCTTCCCATCCAAGAAGCTTCTTCAGCTCTCACGGAATAGTGGGGAATGGAAGGATTTATATTCCTTGCAGGCAGAGCTGGTCATTTGCATCCTTCCACTGGGTCCTTGAAGCACTTGGAGGTTTATCTGGTCCTCAGGGTCACCTTGGTAGTGCTAATGGTTCCTTACCTGCAGTTTTTCCTGGTTCCTGTAGTCTGCGGTGGAAAGGAAAATTGCAGGCTACAGGAAGCATTAGCTGCCCTCAGGTGACCTTGAGGACCAGATAAACCTGCAAGTGCTTCAAGGACCTTGAAAAGGATGCAAATGACCAGCTGTCTGCAAGGAATATAAATCCTCGGTGCTGCATAAAAGGATGCCCCTAGAGAGGATGGTCTTCAGCCCTCGCAGACTGACTGGCTCCTGTTTTGCTGCCTTGGAAGGGGCTCCTGGCTTCAAATCAGCGCCGGATCTTTTTGGGAGCTCCTGGAATTTCCTTGTTGAAGATGAGTTTCTCCCCCCTCACAGATCACCTTGAGAACATGTTGGAGTCTCAGCAGCGAGACTCGAGCGCCCCTGGAAGATTTCACGTGGGGAGTGCCGAGTCCCGGCTGCACATCCGCTCTGCCGGGGGAGGATACACACCACAGCGGGCGCTGATCAACCCTTTCGCCCCTTCCCGGATGCCCATGAAACTCACGTCCAACAGGAGGCGCTGGATGCACACGTTTCCCGTGGGTAAGGGACTCCTCCTTGATCTTTATTGGTGTGCGTAGTTGTGTGTAATATGCGACATCTTCTTTAGGGGGCTTCTGCCAACCATGGGGGTTCTGCAACCAGCTTGGTTTGCTTTGCTTTTTGTTCTCTGGTTAGAGCTGCTTCTGTTGTCATACTCTCTGAGACCCATAGCCCAGTCAGGAAAGCTTGAGTCGATTGATTGATTGATTGGCTATGTGCCATCAAGCTGTTGTCCGCTCTTAGCAAGCACATGAATAGGTTTTCTCCAAGATGCTTCCCGGCCCCCCCAATCAAATCAAACCTTTTCTGATGACCCAGGGTGGGATATAAAATAAAGTCCCCAAAACAGATGAAGCCCCTTTTATTTATCCTCCACCTTGCTACAAAGCTGCAAATATCCTTGACTGGAGACAAAAAAAACTCCCCCACAAACAATTACGGAAAGGGGGAAACGCCATTTAAACTAAAAATGCTTATAAATTATAAAGAGCAAAAACAACACAAACCACACCGAAACAATTAAGGGAACCAGGCAAGATAAAGGCTTGAAGACGTCCACAGATATCGGAACACACACCAGGAAGGACGCCAAACTCGGAGAGGAACGGATAGACTAGAGATATTTCCACGCTTTGTTTCCAGCACTGGTCCATACGCATGTACCAGTTCTGGCATCTTCCCAACTGTGTGAGTGTTTGTCGTGCTTTCAAGTCTGAAATTCTTGCTCCTGCCCTGCCAAACTAATTACTTCAGTTTGGCTTGTTTGGACTTTAAGTTACAATTTGCGTTTACCCTGTTTTGGACTGAATTCTCTGCAGTCAAAAGGCTGTTCCTGGGGGAGTTTTTCTCCAGCCAGAAGGTAACCTGGACGCTGGGGGCAAAGTTGGAGCTAATAAAGGGTTTATCTGATTATCTGACTGTGTTGCCTTTGTGCCACGCCCCTTTGGGTCATCACACCTGCCTTGGCGACCTTTCTCTTCTGCAGTTGGCAAGGCTTCCCTGAAGGCCTCTGCAGCCAATAATAGAACTCCAGATCATGCGGAGCTCTGTTATCGGCTTCAGAGGCCTTCAGGAAAGCCTCGCTGGCCTTGCCAGCCACAGAAGAAGTTTTCAAAGGCCTCTGACAGCGAAAAGGAGGCAGGGAGCAACACACACAAGTCAGTGAAGACAGTGGATGACTTCCCCCGAAAATAAGACCTGGTGCCTTTTGGGTGGCAAAAAATATATATAAGATAGGGTCTTATTTTCAAGGAAACACGGGCATATTGTGGTTTACATAGAACAGTGTGAGCAATCTTGGAATAAAACTGGGCTTTTATTTTGTTTTTGTTAAATTAGCCACAGCAGGCTCTCTGGCTAAGGCTGAGCCTGGCTGAGGACGGTACTCTCAGTTTCTGAATCTTATTCAAAAGTATTATGTAAAACCCTTGACTGACTCCCATCTTACTGAACGTGGAAGTCACTGTTCAGAGGCCTACTTGACAGCTACGTCATATGGAAAGTTGCTATTTTGAATGTAAGATGCTTTTGACAAAGTCGTTCAGTCCAATTCTCCAGTGGGCACCATTTCATCGGGCTTGTCCAAGTCGCCACCTTGTTTGGGTTCTGTGAGCTCATGCGTCCCTCACTAGGGGCGGTATCTAGCCGTTTTACCTTTTGTTTGCCTCTTTTATTGCCTTGAGGTTTTCCAGTCCTCGAGCTCTGATTCTTGCCAACTTGCATTGGGTTTCCAAACTATCCAGTCTTTAACTTTATTAGCGGTGCTTCCAGTGAGCAACTTGATTTTGTTTCATCTGCTGTTGAATCGTTTGCTCTTCTGCTCCTTGGTCTTCTCGATAATCACAATCTAGAGGCATTATTTTTTGTCTTCATTCAGCTTGTTTTTACATCTAATGTCTACAGACGCACAGCTGTGGAAACAGGCCTCTAGCAATGCGGAAGTGTGATGCCTCTGCACTTCATTATTTTTTTGTAGTTCTGTTATAAACTTTTTCCCAGGGAGCAGATGTCTGCTTGAATCGAATTGAATACTTTACTTGGCCCAGTGCGATTAGACACACAAGGAATTGCTCTCTGGTACAGAAGCTCTCGGTGCTTGGTGTATATAGTCACCACCTGTCAGTCCAGAAGGCTTTCGGTGTGGCCAACCAATGCAGAGTAAAGAAGAAGCATGATGCCACTTGAAACACGAAGCCATAAACCAGGGGTGGGCAAACTTTTTGGCTCGGGGGCCTCATTGACTTTTAAAATTTGACAGACGGGCCGCCACCTGGTGTCAAAATACCTGTCATTACAAGTCAAAATCAAATGAATGCAATCATTCAATCATTCACATCAAACCTTAATTCTGTACCAATCTTCGGCGGGCCGGATTAAAAAGACCAACGGGCCGGATGTGGCCCGCGGGCCGTAGTTTGCCCACCCCTGCCATAAACATTAAAAACTTGGTAGCAAAGACAAGCTTCCACATGCAGCCCCTTATTTCAACCCTCTTCTGCACCCCATCCCAGCACATGGGGGGGAAATGTCATGCACTCATGTCAGTTTTGGGCTAGCAGTGCGTATCTTCACGCTCCACTGCTCAGTAATCTCTCCTTTTTTTTTTCTGTGTATAACAACTGGCTTACCAGCCTGTAGCTGCCTGAGCCTCTATTCCCCCTTTTAGAAATGGAACCTATGCACTGGAATGATGCATGCGGAGAGAGAGAGAGAGAGAGGAAGGGAGAGATAATAACCCAAAGAGTATTTCAGTCAGCTTTGATTAGGGAGATTAATGAAACAATAAATCTTACGATTGGACAGGTCCTTCTGGAGAAGCCATCCAGATCCACCACCTGACCCGTCAGAACATGGCCGAAATGCAGGGCAGTGGGCAGCGGGACTGGACTCACTCCTCCGCGGAGCTGTTGGAACTTGCTTATCACGAGGCGGCTGGCAGGTAAGGGGAACTCAGTGGGCGCCCTGCCGTAACAAGACCCTCCTCCCACTCAGGAGAAATTGCTCAGAAACCTTTTAGGCGGATGTTTATAGCTTGGAGTTGAACCGTGGGGTCCTTTGTACTCTCTGAGCTTGGCTATTTGCTGAGAAATGTTGCATTACCCAACTAGGTAATAACATCAGTGCCTTCATCCTTGCACCGGTGACGTTATCTAGCTGGGTCACGAAACACCTCTGGAAGAAAACAAGCTCAGAGAACACCAAGGAACCCACAAAAACACCTGTTCCTGTCATTTGATTTCCATTTTAGCCTGCTACTTCCATTTCTCATTTTTCTTACGTGTGCCCAATGAGGTTATTTTTTTAAATTGCCTTTTGATTTTTTTTTTCTCGGCCTGGAGAACCTTCATGGTGGCAACTGAATAGATCCTGGCTGGAAAGGATGTTTCACATCCGTTTTAAAAGCACAAGGCAGGTGGCTCACGTTGCCTCCTCTCCTTCGGTTGACTGGCAAGGCGCTTGCTGAGCTCCCGCGGCTCTTGCTTTGGCTGAGGTCCCTTAGGGAGGGGATGGAGTTGGGGGTCTGGCCCCAAGCAGAGGCGCCCTAGTCCCAGGTGGGTCTCTTTTTCCTTCCCTCCAGGCATGGCCTCTCTAGGCAGTCGGAGGACAGCACTTCCTGCCTGAGCTTCAGGGACATGAAGGATTATCCAAACCAGCTGGCGGGCAGCCAAGGTCCAGGTAAACAAGCCAAAGATTCCGGGCTGAGGCGGGGGTTGCTTCTCCAGCTGGCCTGACTCTCGTCCACAAAACCCACCTGGCTTTGGATGCCTTAAGGTAGCCAGGAAGAGCTGATCCCACGAACCGTTTTAGCCATTTTCCTGCTGCTAGGATTTCATGGGCGCTCAAAACTGAATGGCTGCTGGAGTTTTGGCAACTTGAACAGAACAAGAAGAGTTGGAAAGGGCACTAGAGGTCATCTAGTCCAAGGCCAGCCCTTCCATAGTTAATTATTCTCACCGTTAGGAAATTTCTCCTCCGTTCTGGGTTGCTTATGTCCTTGGTTAGCCCCCGTCCGTTGCTTCTTGTCTTGTCTTCAGGTGCTTTGGAAAATGGGTTGAACACCCCACCCGCCCTTCTTTGGGGCAGCTCCTCAAATACTGGAACACTGCTATCACGTCGTCCCTAGCCCTTCTTTTCACTAGACTAAACATACCCAATCCCTACAACCTTTCTTCATATGTTTTAGCCTTCAGGCTCCTAATCTTTCTTGCTCTTTCCAAAGTCTCAACATTTTTATAATGTGGTGACTAAAACTGGATGCAGTATTCTAAGTGAAGTCTTACTAAGGCTTTATGAAACGGTACTAGTACTTCACGTGAGCTTGATTCTATCCCTTTGCTAATGCAACCCGGAACAAGATAGTTGTCTGTTCTCCTGTCGCAGCCAAGTTCCTTCTCTGTTGCCTTTGTCCGTGTGGGAGGTGGTGTTCCTGGGATGGGGGCTCCCTCCCTTCAAAGAGCGACTGGAGCAAGAGAAACCTCCTTTGGGTTGGTGGCTAAGAAGCGTGTAACCCCCCTTGTTGATTAGAATCCTCACAGAACTTTACAGCATAAAAATAATAATAAACCCAAGCTGTAGCTTGTAGATTTTAAAAGCAGGTCAGGGCTGAGGCGCAAATCAAGGGATGGATTTTCTGCGTGTCATATTATTTGTTCGACTTGTGTGTGGTCCTTCAGAATCTGATGCAGTTCCTTGAAAGCTCTCTGTATCCCCTTCCTTTTCAGCAAAGGCAGGAATGAATGCCCACCCACCCAACAAGGACCTGCTGGATGGCTCACCAGATCCAAGTAAGCACAGGGGGGCGGGTGGGGCAGAGAAGGTTAGCGTGCATAGCGCCGAGTGAGTTTGGGAGCTTTGACCCGTCGAGGTCTCTCGCACGGAACTCCTTCCCAGATGCCCCAGGAGGCAGACTGGCTGTCTCCCCCTCTGTCTGGTAGGGCCAATTTGGGGTTTGGCGGTCCCAGTTTCGGCTGCTGGAAATGTACCCATGCGCCATGTATCCATCCTCAGAAATGCTGCCTTCTGAGATCATAACAGATAAAAAAAAACGAAAGCAAAGGAGCAAGCCTGTGCCGGATGGGTTCTTTAGGTTTTGGGCTTGTGGTTTTTGTCAACATTGCTGCCGTCAGGATGGAGAGAGCCGCTAAGAAACCTTCTGATTCAAGCAGATCTTCTGGACTCAGGAAGGAACACCCAGCAGGAGATAAAGAGCAAAGGGACCGCCGGTGCTGGATCTCTCTCTTCAAAGGGTTAACAGCCTTTGCCTCAAAGCTCCCAAAGAATCTGAGAGTCAGTTAGGCAGCAATAAGGCACAGAACGCAAATTCTTACTTTAAAGAAATGGTGCAAACGGGAAAGCCCGTTTTTAAGCCGCTTTGTGCATCATGGCCCGGAGGGAAAGCTTCCTCCAGATGTTTCTGCTCTGAGGCAGCCAAAACAGATTTCGAACGTTGATTTGGCTTAGCGATGTGCAGAATTACAACGACGGGCTTGTGGGTCCCATGTGAGTGATTCCTTCAAGAATCTTCCCCGGGGAAACTGCCCTGGGAAGCATCCTAGATGGGCCACCTTAGGTCAGCGATCCAAATGACCCCTAAGCAGCCTTTGCCTTGGGGTGGAGGTGAGCTTGGATGCTTTTTCACCCCCCCTGGGCTGTCAGACTCTGGGACAGCCCTACAAACCAGAAAGTAGATTGCCTTTCCCTCCTCTTCCGGAAGAAGGGAAGAGGAGCATCCAATCTCAGGCAGGGCTGTGCGGGATCTCAGGGTCACCGAGTCGTCTCTGGGCACCCCAGGAATGACCAGCTGGGAGGAGACGACGAACAAGCTGGAAGTGGCTGGTTTGGGGAGGCATATTCCCGCCAAGGTCCTTCTTGAAACCAAAGAAGGATGCTTTAAATTGGTATCGAAATGTGTTTGTGTGCATGCGTGCGTTCAATATATCTGCATCCCAACAACCTGGATTGAAACGAATGAGAAGTGCTAGGAATGAAATGAAGTATTAGACTCTGGAGCTGAGCTTTGGAGTCTTGGTGGATCAGCACTGGGGTGTCACCGAGGCCCCCGTTTCCGTCTCTCTTCCCTGAAGCGGAGCAGGAGGAGCGCTTCCAGGCCAGAGGCTTCTGGAAAGTTCCCCACCATCCTTCCTGCCCCCCTCCGTGCCCCCCTATCCTCTCTAGGGCACCTTCCCGCCTCTGCCAAGAAGATCCTTTTTTCAGAGTCCGATCCCTTGGGCCTTTTTCGTTGCTCTCCCTTTAAGGCCACCCCGTCCCAGTTTACGCAGGAGTGTTTGACAGGGGGGGCTCTTCGCCCAACGGAGGTATGAAAAATCTCAGGTTCTAGTGCTGGTCGGGTGACTTCCAAGGAATCCCGAAAGGTCCCGGGGACAGATCCCCTCAGCCGAAGGCCCCTGGGGTTCCTTCTGCCCCGAGAGTTGCGCAGGGGGGGAGGGGGTCGGGTGCCCTCTGTGCCGTGTACCTAGGAAGAGCTGAGGGGCGGCAGGTGGCCGGGTCCCATTCGGAGGGGGGGTCTCCTTTGGGGGCGTTTAGGGCAGGTCCAGCCAAACCGCTTTCCCCTGGATTTCCTTCTCCGGTTTCCGCTTTTCCTTGTCCTCGGTTTTTTT
>NW_020769398.1:1040009-1108795 GCF_900518735.1 Pseudonaja textilis | reverse complement strand
CCCCCCCCCCCCCGCCGCCCCTCCCCCCGGTTCCTCTTGCACCGACGCAAGAGGAAGTCCTGATTTAATTCGCTGGATTGGGCTTCGAATCCTGGGGCTGCTCTGTGTTTTTGTGCGCCCCGTTGTGCTTGAGAGTGACGTTAATTCTGCAGCGGCTGGTTTGGCTTGGACTCCAAATCAGCGGGCAAGAGGGGAGCGTATTAACTTTCCAGTTGCATGATGGGAATGAGCTGGCATGGGCTCACTGCACTGTTTAACCGACTCTGTCTTTCTTCCCCCACCCCACCCCACCCCACCCACTCCCTCCCTCTCCCCTCTGGATTTCATGTCTCTCACCCCTTGTGTGTCTGTTTCTCTCCACTGGCTTCTGTGGCACCTCCCACCATTCCTGGCTCCTGGTCTCTCCTCTTCCTCCTCCTCCTCCTCCTCACCCTCCGTACACAACACGAGACAGTTCTGACGCTGTCTGCTCCCCCCATAGTGCCAGGCTTCTGTTGTACTGTTGGGGTGGACTGGAAGTCTCTCACCACTCCAGCCTGTCTTCCTCTGACCACGGATTACTTCCCGGACCGCCAGAGCCTGCGGAACGACTACACCGAGGGCTGCTACGATCTCCTCCCTGAAGCGGACCTGGAGAGGTGCGTCTGCCTGGCTGTTGCCTGAGCCCCCACCGAGCGTTGGCTAGGAGGAGGAACGCCTCGGGTTGTCCTCTCTGCTCTGGCCTGACCCCAGGGGCCACTGGTCAGCTTGTCCTTGCGAGGAAAGCGATGGCTCTTTTTCTCCCCCTCAGGCCGAATGAGCCACAGAGAGGAGCCGGGCTGGGCCTGTCTTTTGACGCAGCCATTCAGAAAAGCTGCATGCCACCGACCGAGCTCCCTGGGGCCTTCATTCAGGCAAGGGGCTCATTTCAGTCCTGTCCGGCCAGTCTCCCTCCCTTGCCTAAACCTATCCTCACCCTGCCCTTGTCCGGGACCTCCCCGGTTGTAGCTTTCGCGTTTCTGAATTTGGAGCTTTCAATTCCAGCAAGGGCACCTCTGCAGTGCCCAGGCCCGGACGGACGCTTGTGGCGTCCTCTTCCTTCTCCTCCTCCCTTGGCTGGGCTTATGGGCGATCAGGCCTTGGGCTGCTTCTTGGGGTGCCACACACTCATCGCGTGGGGCACTTGACAAAACAGTCTGGAGTACCAAATGACTTCCCTTGAGTAGGTTCTTCCCACTCGACAATATTTCTGGGGAGAAGGGGAGCAATCTTAGGGCCAGCTGATTTGCCAGCGCACCCAATCATGGGGAGGAGGGAGCACTTGAGCCGAGTGAAAGGGTGGAGGGTAGCACCCTCCAGCCATCCAGGGAGCCATGCCAGAGCAAGGGGCACCCCCAAGAGTGGCACCAGCCCGCCTTAAGGACACCCGGAAGGAGGAACAGAGGCGGCAGCTGGAGCTTTGATTCATTCATTCATTCGATTATAGATCCACCCGCCTCACGTTTCTGACTCTGGGCGAGAAAATAAAATAGATAAATACATAATATAAAGAATAAAGCTCACAGCAGCCTGGCATCATCCAAAGAACCATTGACATAGGAGAATCTATGTCAGGATGGTTGTAAGTCGAGACACAGCACCATTTTAGGATATTTTGACAGTGGTCATTATGCAAACACCGCAGTCGTGAAATGAACCCAATTTTCTGCAATAGTCATTTTTTTGCCAGAAACCAGGCCAAATTCCTGCCAAAATCCCCACCGTGACCGATCATAATTCAAGGACTACCCGTAGAGGCTCCTCTGGGATCTCTTCCCCCTTTTTGGTTCCCCCGAGGTGATGGGGGCAGTGCAGGGCCTGGGGCTGAAACTGTTGGGGCCTGATTCTGGGGGTCCCAGCGCCCCTTATTCCTGGCCTCCTCTGGGGAAGAGGGCGTAATGGATGGGGGGGGGTCCCCTGGGTTGTATTGCCTGCCTATGATGACACACACACACACACACGCCGCTTTCTTCCCCAGGAGGGACGAGGAAGGCCTGCTGATGACCGCCCAGCAGGTCTTTGAGGAATTCATCTGCCAGCGCCTCATGCAGGGCTACCAACTCATTGTGCAGAGCAAGCCCCAGAAGCCAGCAGCGGTCCAGCCTCCCCTTAGCAGCAGCCCCCTCTACAGCAGAGGTGAGTCCCCATGTTGGGACGTGTGGGGCAGCCAAGGGCACCTGGACCAGGGAGAGGCGGAAGGTAACCAGCCGTTGGCCTGTCTGAGCGAGCGTGATACGCAGTGGACCTGGTGAAGGGTATGATGTGCCTGGTCGGATGAGATCCAGCCATCTGAGCTCACAGCTTCTCAAAAGCAAAAGGCACCCTGGGATGGCAGGTGAAGATCAAAGAACGGCGGATAAGATTTTCCTGACCACGAACTACTCAGGAATAGAGAGACCCTTCCCAAGTTATAGCAATTGTCCATGTCTAGGTTGATGAAAACCAGCCAGTCCAGGAGAAATAAGAAAGGAATAGGAAAAAAAAGAGAAGCTCTTTGTGTAAGCTGGGAGAGCGTGTGAGATGTGTAAAAGGGTGTGCGCGAGTAAAGTGTAAGCTTTTCTCTTCCCTGGGTGTCCCATTGGCTCCTCATACTTGCTCCATCGCTCTGTCTCTGCCTTGAGGGGAAATCTTTCTGGATAGAATCAGGCTGCTGCAAAGCAACGCAGGGAAACCATGTGATGGCTGATTTCCATGCCTTCTCTGCTTACATTTCCTGGGGAAATTATCTGCACGTCTAATTCGTCTTTTCATCTCCGCCCAGGTCTTGTGTCACGCAATCGACCCGAGGAGGATGACCAGTACTGGCTGAGCATGGGCCGGACCTTCCATAAAGTGACCCTGAAGGACAAAATCATCACGGTCACCCGGTACCTGCCCAAGTGAGTGTCCGCTCCTGTGTCCACTCTGGGAGCAGGACATGGGGGTCACTGGAAGTCTTGCAAGGTCCCTTAGGGCAGGGCCTCCATTCTTGGCCGTTTGAAGGCTTGTGGACTTAGGGATGGCTGACTGAGGAATTCTGGGAATTGAAGTCCACAAGTCTCAAGTTGGAGACTCCTGCTTTAGAGCATTGGAAAAGAATCCTGAAAGCCTGTCAAAGCCCTTTGCTTCGCCCTAACACAGGCTACACATCCGGCAGCCACGCTCACTCGGCGGCTTTATATTCCCCAGGGAAATCAGCAGGCCGTTCCTAGGGTCATCAGGTTTCACTGCCTTGTGCCTGAGAGTAGGAAGGCCGGGAGGAGGCGAGAGTCATTCCCCAACCACCGTCACGTTCAAAGAAAAGACCTTCCCCCGTGGCCTCTGACTTGAAAAGGCTTGCTTGGATATTTTTGTTCCTTTTAGGTACCCGTATGAATCTGCCCAGATCAACTACACTTACAGTCTGTGTCCTTCCCACTCAAACTCAGAGTTTGTCTCTTGCTGGGTGCAGTTCTCCCACGAGAGGTTAGAGGAATATAAGTGGAATTATCTGGATCAGTACATCTGTTCGGCTGGTTCGGAAGATTTCAGGTAAGCTGAGGGCCTTGGTCCTCCCAACTCTTTATAAATAGGTGCTAAGTGAGCACCTGGTCCTTTAAAAGGATGCCCTTGTGAGGAGTCCCAAAGGCAGGACGGCCAGCCTAGGTGAGCTAATTCTGGTTTATTGTAAGGCTCGTTGACTGAAACGTGCAACTCTGAAGGTACAAGCCACTTCTAACAACTTGATCCCTTCACGCAAGTCCTTTTTTAAGTTTCTTCCTCTGTTTGTGAAGCCACTGAGGCTCCTGGCTCTCTTGCCTGGTTGCTTCGTGGGCAGCTTCTTTTCCCCTCATCCCCCAAGGTCATCCATACGGTCTATTACAGAATGTTAGGGAGAAATACGTTTTTTGCTTATCTTTCTTGCGTTTCACAGAGAATTTGGAATTCATAATAATCACAGCTGCATCAGCAATGTGCATTCTCCATGAACCCAAATTCAAAGGGTCCCGTACGCTCAGCTAGAGGGAAAAGGGCTCTGTTTCAAGGATCGATCCCCCGGATTCTGACACGGGGAAGTGCCATCTCCAAATCAGGGAAGAACCCGTGCAGTGCAAGGGATGGCAATAAGGGTACCAATAAAAGAGAATATTGGGTTGAAATGAGGCGTCCTGGTCGCTCTCTGAACTTGGGTGTTTTCTTGCAGACGTTTCATTACCCAAACTAGATAACATCATCAGTGCTAGGGATGCTAGCTAGTTAGTGCTAGTGGTCAGAGCTAGTGCTAGCACTGATGGTGTTAATTAGTTTGGGTAATGAAATGTCTGCAAGAAAGTCCGTTCCTCCCTTTCTTCCAGCTTTTAATGGTTAAACTGAAGGTTGCAGGGATGTATTTGTAAGAGAGAAAGACAGACAGACAGACAGACAGAGGAAGGGAGAGGGGAGAGAGACAGAGACACAGAGAGAGAGACAGAGAGAGAGGAGGGGAAAGTCAGTGTCTGATGACAGCTTGTGAAAGCCCCATGGAGGAAACACTGGCTTGATCTCTGCCTCCTCGGCTGCCGCTTTCTCTCCACACAGCCTGATTGAGTCGCTCAAATTCTGGCGGACGCGTTTCCTGCTCTTGCCGGCCTGCATCAGCACCACCAAGCGCATCATGGAAGGCGAAGCCCACTGTGATATCTATGGCGGCAAGGCTCGCTCCGACGAAGAGGAGTGGCAGCTCTTGGACGGCTTCATTCGCTTCGTGGAAGGGCTGAACCGCATCCGCAGGCGGCACCGTTCGGACCGGATCATCCGGGTAAGTCGGGACACCCAATCCGGAAGCTTCAAGGGGCTTCCCCACCCGACCTCTGGTTGCGGAACAGAACCCGGCTGTTACTCCCTTGTAGGAGGAGCACAAGAGCGTCTCAGCCTCCTGACCAATGGAGGGTATTTTTTTTTTAAAAAAAGGAGGGTGAAAATATCCCCATATGAACAAAGTAAGACTTTATTTACCTATCAGGTTTGTTTCCGGCTGAATCTTCCCGTGTCCCATCAGCTTACAACATGCTAAAATACAATTTAAAAAATGTCCAATTCAGATGACCAGCATTGGAAGGTTATGCAATGCCTTCATCTCTGCTTTCAAGAAAGTGATACAACAAATTCTCTCGGGAGCTGTTGTTCCTCATAGATAAAAGGCAGAAAGCTCCTTTTGTCAGGGTTCCGACGATGCCCTATTTAAATCATGAGCCTCAGGCCAAGCTTCAAAAGATATCCAGTCATTTATTAGGAGCTTCATGTCGGCACAGACCAAATGAAGCCAACTCTGACCTCACTTAATCTGCACTTTAGCTCTGACCCTGTTTCCCCCTCTCCCCAAGATGTGTCATCAGTCACCTTCCCCAACGAAGCAATTTTGCGGGTTGTAGAAGTCCCTCCGGCCACGGTGGGTCTCCTTGGAAATGACCTTGAAGTTGCTGGCTGGAATGTGCTTTGTTTTGACTGAAATGCAAGTTCACGATGCAGCTGTGAGGTTCAATTCCCAATCCCCTTTGCCTACGTCAACTGGAGAGCAGGTCAGGAATGCCTTGTGAATTGACACCTGTAGCTTTCCTATAACTCCGGTTCCCAGAATCCTTTGCAAAAATTCACAGCTGTCCTAAAACTGACACCCCCACCTCCTCCCCCAGGTCCCCATGAGCATCTCTTCTCTTCCCCTCCTCTCGCTGACTCTTCGCTGTCTTCCTCCTGTCCAGAAAGGGCCTGCAGTGAAGGGCCTGCAGATCACCAGCCCCCTTCCTGCCCCCTCTCTGGAACCTCCAGGGCCACCTCCGCTGGCCAAGAAGGGGACCTCCGCGCTCTCGGCTCTCTTAGAGATGGAGGCCAGCCAAAGGTGAGTTCCTGGAGAAGCACACCTGCATGGAATTGTGCCACTCTCTCCATATGTACATCCACCCATCCCAGTTTCTCAGTTTAGGAACCTGCATGCTTCATACCTGTGGCACTGAAGTGGTTCCGCTGATCGATGACTTGGATCTCTTTGGAAGAACCTTTTGAGTGCATAGGATCTACTTCATGTGCGCACGCTTGATAACCCTCTCTGGAGTCTTCCACCCTTTTCATGCCTCGGTACCCCACCAGTCAAATTTGGCGTCAAGGCTCCGACTAACAAACCCAAGCAAATCAGAACTCTGAGGCTAGGATCCTTCTCAACATTCTTCTTCATTGGGTACATCCCATCGGCACAGCTTCAAAGGAAAACCAACTCCAAATCCCACGGTTTCAGTGTACTTAAAATAGGGAATAACCCCAACCCCAAGTGTCACAGGTCACGTTGGCCAATTGGGTTCGTTGACGGGCTCTCCAGACACTCCTTCCCCAGCCTTAATCCGTTGCCAGTAGAGAAGGCCTTGGTTCTCGTGAGAAAGCTGTCTCTCTTGTGTCTAGCAAGGCATTCCAACCTCCTTCCCATTCTGTGTGGCAATTGAGGAACAGAAAGGTGGCTGCTGCCAGGTTCGGTTCGAAGCTGACATCTGGATCACAGATAGCCAGGATCCACAGAGTCTTTGAGATCATCAAAGTGTGGGCAATTATGGCCCCTTTTCAGCCTGTGGACTTTAACTCCCAGAATTCCTGAGTCAGCTGATAACTCCCAGAATTAAGAATAGTGACCAACACCTTGAAGGGAATCCAGAAACGAATTGGCAACCAGTGCAGCTCCGGCACTAGAAAAAGCGCAGAGAAGAGCAAAGGGATGATTAGGGGACTGGAGATTAAGGCATAGGAAGAACGGTTGCAGGAACTGGGCCTGGCTAGTCTAGGGAAGAGAAGGACCAGGGGAGACAGGAGAGCAGCCTTCCAATATTTGAGGGGCTGCCACAGACAGGAAGGAGTCAATCTATTTTCTAAAGCACCTGTAGGCCAGACAAGGAATAATAGGTGGGAACTGATCAAGGAGAGATTTAACCTGGAAATAAGGAGAATTTTTCTGACATTGAGAACAATCAAGCAATGGAACAGAAATTGCCTTCAGAAGTTGTGGGAGCGCCATCACTTGAGACATTCAAGAAGAAATTGGACTGCCATCAGTCAGAAATGGTCTCCCACTTGGGCGGGGGATTGGACTAGATGACCTATAAGGTCCCTTCCAACTCTGATTACCTGTTATCTGTTATCCTGCAACCACAGTGTTACATGTGTCACCCAAGAGGCCTCCAGAACTGTCCATGGTGCTGAGTTCTATGCCAGCTGTAGCTTCTGAATATTTCAAGGGTAACCCCAGGTAGAGCGCATTGCAGTAATCCAACCAAGAGGTGACCCAGGGCGTAAGTGACCGCCCTTAAAATGCACATTTTTACTTTTGAAATAATCAAATGGGTCCAATTTTGTATGAGACATTCGTTTGTTTAATGAATTGATTTTGTTTGCCACCATCTTACCACAAAAAGACTGAGTGTGGCTTACAATGTTAAAAAGAATAAAACAGTGCAAAATATTTATTCAGATAGTCCTCAACTTACAATCAAATTGAGTCCAGAATTTATGTTGCCAAGTGAGAAATGTGTGAGATTTGCCCCATTTTACAACAGTTACTACCGTATTAGTAGCATGATTGTTAAGTGAATCTGGCTTCCTCATTGACTTTGCTTATCAAAAAGTTCACAAAAAAATTAGTCACGTACCCTGGGGCACCTGTCATAAATATGAACCAGTTGTCAAGCATCCAAATATAAGACCATGGGGATACCGCGAGGATCATAAATGTGAAAAATGGTCATAATAAGTCCCTTTTTTCAGTGCTGTTGTAATTTAGAATGGTCACTAAATAAACTGTTGTAAGTCGAGGACTACCTGTACAATAAAAATAAAACAGTATAAAAACAGATTATCGGCTATAACAAAAGCACAGAGAGGGAGTGAGAAATGGGGAGGGGGGAGGCGGGGTCTGTATTAATCTATCAACCACTTGCAGTGTGATGCTTCCCCATTGGCGCCCCCGTAAGTGGGCAGTCCAGTGTGTGCATCTCTGTGGGTTCCTTGCCTAGTATCAAAACCTCCGATAGAAGCTGTGATGACCCAAAGGGGCATGGCACAGAGGCAACACAGATAAGCAAGAAAAGTCCCTTTAATACCTCCAACTTTGCCCCCAATGTCCAGTTACCTTCAGCTGAAGAAAAACTCTCCCAAGAACAGTCTTTACATGGAGGAAATTCAGTCCAAAAACAAGATACATATAAACTGTAAATAACCATCCACACAACTACAGACTGTAGTAATGAACTGGACAGGGCAGGAGAAGGAATTGCAGACTTGAAAGCTCAGCAAAACACACACAGTTGGGAAGACGCCAGGAACCCAGCTAAGCCTCGACAATAAAAGATAACTCACGATTTGCTTCCAACAAGTTGCTGTGCACAAACTCCCTTTTTAAACCCTGTGTTCCCAGCTGCAGCTAGTGAAGGGAATCAGGGCCCTTTCCTCCCCCTTAAGCCACGCAACTCACATTGCTCCCTTCTCCTTTCCTTCCTGCATGCCCTAGGATGAAGAGGGGGTGGGCCCGGGACTTCCTCTGAATTCCCTCTGCCTTGCTCTACTTCTCCCCTGCTCTGCCCAGCCGGACTGTGCCCTTCCCCAGCCAACAGAGCCACACTCCCACTCCCTGTCAGCTGTTTAGCCTCCCCCTCGGAATCCGATTCTGACAGGGGCATGACAGGAGCTGGCATGGTCGTCCTGGCATGGAGGTGGGGCGTTTTCTTCTCCCAAGACCAAGAGATTTTTCATGGAGCCCTCTTTCTCTTGTTCCTAGGATATTAGGGGAACAACAAGCCGCAGTACTTGCTGGGAAGACCTCTATCCAGCCAGCAGAGACTGGCAGCATCGCCATGACCCCCACCTACATGGACAGTCCACGGAAGGTGAGGGCAGAAGCTTCAACACAGTGACACGCTCCTGCATAGGGCTCCGTGCATGTGGCTTGCATGCGCTCTCCGTTAACCGCTGACAGGGTCACCAATGTGAAATAAGGGATGAGTCTTGACACCAGACCAGGTGGAACAAGGTATGTGTGAAAGAGGTCGTATGCTGGCTGGAGAATTCTTGGCGTTAAAAGTCCACCCATCTTAAGGTGAGAAACACTGAGCTTCACAGTTAGCAAGTCTTTCGTTTTTTGGCGGGGGGTCTTCTGGGACAGTGTTGAGCTGAGGTCCTTGCCTTCTTCGAAGGTGAAAATGAGGTGTGTGTGAGTGTTGAAATGCTTGACCCACAGGGCAGCTCTTGCATTGCACGCCTGTTTTGATCGTTTTGGATCACCGGCGGGTGCTTAGGCCCAGTTGCGAGATGCTTGTCCTAGTAATGCCTCCCTTTGGCACTTCAAAATGCAACCCTGGTATTCCGGTCCCTCCTGGTTGGGTTTAGGCTTGGGGTGAATGCTGGCTCAGCCAGGCCACTGCAACCTCCAGGCTGACTTCCAGTGCTTGAAATGTACCATGGCTGGCCAGCTGCAGGCTGCCTTCTGCAAAACATCTGCTTTTCCACCTGCTTTGAAGGTCACAGTCATTCAGCGAAACTCTCTTGGGCACTAAGTGAAACCCTGGAGAGGTTCCTGCTTCCCTGAGACAGTCAGAGCCAGAGGGCGTTTCAAGAAGTTGGACTTTGAATGGTGTGGCAGGGCCAGCACTTCCGTTTCTTCTCTGACACAGGCTTGACCTTCAGCTTGTCATCCCCCTTGGACCCTCATCTCCCAGAGATGGCTTAATTTGAATTCCTGAACCATCATCATCCTAGCCATCGTCTACCCACTGCAGGACGAAGGTCTCTTCCGCATGTCTCCAACCAATACGGTCCTGAGTCTTCCTTTGCCAGTTGGGGCCACCATACTTGCTGATGTCCTCGATCCATCTTGTTTTAGGTCTCTTTCGTGGACACTTTGGATCAAGTGGGATCCATCCCAGGACTGCCTTGGTCCACCTGCCCCCAGTTCCTTTTTGCTATGCGACCAGCCTGTTCCCATTTCAATTCTTTGACTCTCTTGATGATCCCGTGTACTTTCGTTTGTTCTCTAATCCGTGTGCAGGTCTTTCTGTCCTGTTTTGTAATGCCGAGCGTGGATCTTTCCATGGCTCTTTGCGCCACGTGTAGCTTTTGCATCGATTGTGAGGTTAGTGTCCATGTTTCACCAGTATATGTTAGAGCAGGGAGCACACGCAGATCGAAAACTTTTCAGGCCTAGAGAGAAGGAGGTAGTTCTTGAAAATTATGTTTAGTTTGCCGAATGCCTGCCAATCACATTTAACACGCTGTTCAATTTCCTTTATTGTGTCACTTTCCATTGAGATCTGTTGACCAAGGTATATGTAGCGGTCTACTACGTCTAGTTCTTCTCCAGATATAATTTCTTTTCTTTCTTTGATGAATTTATTAAACATAACCTGGCTCTTTGTCAGGTTTTATTTTTCAGCTCAATGGTTCTCCCAGCTCTCGTATGTGTCTTTGTGGCTCTTCTGGGTCTTGTGAGAAGAGGACAACTTCATCTGCAAATCTTACGTGATTTAAATAGCCGCCATTGATTTTTTTATTCCATCTTTTGCCCAATCAACCTTGCGAAACTCTTCTTCAAGGCAGGCTGAGAAAATGATAGGTGATAGATATTGTATTGCTTTGTCGTATACCCCATTCCATGTCCATTTCCACTTTAAGATCATTAAGGCAAATTGTCACCATTGTTTTTTCATATGTTGATTGTTGGCGCATAATCTTGGATGATTTGAAGCCTGTATTGTTCATTCAGTGGAATGATGCATTGAGCTACCCTGTCTGATAGACTTCCAAATTTTACTTTCAGAGTCTTTCAGCTTTTGGTTGGTAAGAAAACCAACTCCGCCACATCGTCCATCTTCAGTATTTCTAGTGTAGAGTAAATGCCTAGACCTATCAAATTAAACTCAGTTGTCATCTTTTTGTCGTATTTCACACAATCCAACGATGCCCCAATGCATTTTGTTGAGTTCAATCAGAAGTTCTCCTAGTTGAGCATCCATTTCCGTTGTTGTTCGAATGTTGACCGTTCCTATAAAGTCCAAAGGCAGCCTAATTTTAACCCAGTGACTCTTAACACCCTCTGCCTTTGTGCAGGTCTTTTCCACTGCTGTGGGTAGTTGCTCTGGGGTCTCTGGGGTATGAGGACCGTTTTGGGGGTCGCATTGGCATGTGGAAGGAATAGCCAATAATCTGCCACGCTGACAGATGTGATCGGCATTAATCTGGGGTAAAAACATAGACAATCACTTTATAGATTTTAAATCTTTGATTGGAAGCTGCCCAGAATTGGCTAAAAGATGGGCAACTGTATAAAAGTTTTAAACCAAGAAATAACTAAATGCAAGCCAATGGTCGCCTGAAAGAGATTGCCTGCCTTTCTCTGGGCCTGCTGCTTCCGTGTTTCAGCCACAGGAGCCCCGAGCATCAGTGCAACCCGAACGGATGCAAAATGCGGAAGACGCCACATCTGATCCGGCTTTTCAGGGCAGCCTGGGTGGGAGCAGAAACCCTGTCTCTCCTTCGTGCATGCTCTGCATGCTTCCTCCTTTCACCTCGTGCGCTGCCACGCCCGCCTGCTGCGGTTTTCGTGCCCTGTTACCCTTCCACTTGGAGTGACAGATCTGCACAACGTGTCTCTCTCCCCCTGCCCCCCCCTTGTTTCTGTTGCTGCCTTTGCTGTTTCCCGGTTCTTCAGGATGGGACCTTCTTTATGGAGTTCGTTCGAAGCCCCCGCGCAGCGCCTCTCTTCCACACACAGGTCAGTTTTGGCAGGTCGAGCGCTCTTTGTGCCAATGCTACACAATGTACTCGGAGCCCACATTCCTCCCTGGGGAAGGCTGAGTCCGTCGGCCTTTCCAGGAAGACCAACAAGAAACACGACCAGAGGAACCACTTCTACTTTATTGTAAAGCTACGTTCACAGAATCTTGCAAGCCTGAAAGAACGAATCTCTCAATATCAGCCAGAAACTTTGGGCGGTCCCTTTCTCCACCCATTGTGCAGCTGAGGGCTGTTTCCTCTCTTGTCTGATTGTTCCCTCACCCTGTTTTTCAAGGCCTTCTTTCCCACATACCATGACAGAGTCAGCATGAGTTACCAGGATGTGGTTTGGTTGAAGAGAAAAATGCTTTTTTGCCCGCCCCTTTTTGGTGCCTTTTCCGTTCTTGGACTGTCCGGTTTTCCTTAGAAAGCAACTAACCCAAAAGCTCTTGGCCCTTTTCCCTGTAGAGACAGGAGAAAAGTCTATGGGAGCTGGACCCCGCTCGGCCTTCAGCATCCTGCCTAGTTAGTGCCAAGGAACGGCGATGGTTTACAAGTTCTGGGCAACTACATGTATGGTGGGCTTGATGTTTGAAAGACCTGGATTCCCCATTAAAGGAGCTTACGCATAACAGCCTCCATTTTCTCGCTACAACCCATCGTCACCTATCATTTTGAAAACACAAAAATGCAACTAGGAAAATAGGGACCCCTTTGGTGGGAAGGTTACAGTGCTCCGTGCATCTTCAGCATTTAGTCATGCCGGCCACCTGACCACGGAGACGTGTTGGGACAGTGCTGGCTCTTCAGCTTTGTAACAGAAATGAGCACTGCCCCTAGAGCCAGAAAGGACGAGCACGGAGGTGCGAAGGGAACCTTACCTAAGATTTCTTTTATGGGCAAGAAAGTAAGTTGTACTTGGAGCAGTTTCTCCCTGACATAAATTGGGATTGCTTCTAACTAAACCAGGACAAGTCAAGAGTTTGTGGAAGATTTAGGAACTGGCAAAGGAATTAACCATTTCCAGTAAAAGAGGTAAAGATTCCTCAGTATTAATTCATAGATGCTGGAAAGAATCTTCTTTTTCTTAGCACAGAATTGGCAGTTGGAGATGTTACCATCGATGGGTGGCTGTTTTCTCATGGGCTTTTCCTCCAGATGTTGCTTTAGGGCAAATGGAAGTTGGCCTTTCTGAGGCCTGATGGTTCTAGAAGATTTTGTTCTTTGGATGGAGTTGCTGTCAGGGCTGCAAGACTATCCATTTCTCAGGCTAAAATCATTTCATGGCCTTTGATGTAGTTCTTGAAACCCAAAGAGAATGGTCCCCATCCAGAGGCCATTTTCAGAATAAGTTGAGGCGCCCTCCCACCCTCTCATTCCCTTAATGAACTGGGAACAGGATGTCATGCCCTTGTTAGAGTCGGACTCCGAGGGAGAGGAGGAACAGCCGACAGGGAGTGGAGGTGTGGAGGAGGCTGGGGAAGGGCAGAGATCGGCTGGGCAGTCAGAGGCCCATCCCCTCTTCATCCTGGGGCACGCAGGGAGGAATGGAGAAGGAAACAACTTGGCTTACGAGAGAGGAAGCGGCCATGATCCCCCTCATTGGTTGCAGCTGGGGAGAATAGTATATAAGAGAGACGGTTACAACACAAGTTGCTAGAAGCAAAGTGTGTTTTATTTTGGGCTGAAGTTATCTTAGTTGGCGTCCTTCCAACAGACTGTGCCTTGTTATCTCCTTGAAGTTGGTAATTACTTATCCTGGTCCGTTGTGGAATTTCCTTCATTGTAGTTATATTTTGGGTTTTTATTTCACTTCTATCTGCTCACTAAGTTCGGGCTGTATTGCTTTCTTTTGAAGACTATTTTTGAATAAGTTTTATCTCCAACTGAGAATTATTTGAACAGTGGGGCCAAGTTGGTGGCATTAAAGGACATTTATTTACGTTTTGGATTTTGTTACATTTGTATTACATTCCGGGTGATCACAGGAATGACCCGGAAGCACATTTGGCACACGAGGCCTCAGTGGCATAGCAGAGAACACGCTGCGAGGTCCTGTCCCAGGTAAATCACGGAAGGCGAGCAGGTAGATGCTCTTGAACCTGTGGTGGAGAGAACAGTCCTGCACTTTTTCACGCCAGAGGAGTTTATGCAAGAACACTTTCTGTTGAATTGGCCTTTGACCCAAGTCCATCCATCTCCTACGTGACCGTCTGCATCTTGAAGGAGTTGCTCTCCCTGGGCCTCCCTGTGTCAGCGTTCCAGCAAGCCTCCAAGTCCCATCAGTAACTCCGAGACATGCATAACCTCAAAAGTACCTTTATTAGTAGAATAGCACCTGGCACATCTGTGGAATCTCGAAACTAAAAGTTTCACCGGACTTCCCACAATGTCCCAAACTACAGTCCATCCCCCCTTTTTTCCCATCATCACACCGCATGGACCAATCACTATCCATCCCATCCCTTTTTCTCTGCTGCACCACAACTAAGAAAAGAATTTTATTTTGTCTACTAAGAGCTAGTCAGTTGAAACCACCCCCGTCCCACTTTCTCAGGCTATGTGGCAGCGTGGAATAGGGCTTCCAAAGCTGACACCCTGGTAGGCTGCTTGCAGTGAGTTGGAAGGGTCCCTCCTGCCCCTTGCAGTCTACGTCCTTCAGGACAGTCTCTCGCTCTCTCTGACCGTCCAGTCCTTGGTCCCCAGTCAGCTCCTCTGGAAACACCAGAAGAAGCTTGAACCAACGGCAGGGCTGTTTGTGCTCCTGATCTGAGCGTGGGAAGGAAATTCCAGGCCACCTGGATTATTATGTTACCTGTCTTAGCTAGTTCCGAGCATCCCACCAATTCTCATTTTCAGCACCAGGATGGATGTTTTCATTATTGAGGCATTGTGATGCTCCCGAAACTCCCAACTCTTACACAGGGCCAGCTCAAAGTGCCTCTGTGCACCTGCAGGGATTTTTCAGGTGTTTTCAGGCTGATGACCTCCATGGCGGCCCCCGCTTCCCTTCCCCCAGGTCTCTGTCGATCAGTCTGTCCCAGGAATCCTGGAAGGCGGCGCTGCTGTCAACACCGCCCAGCCTGTAGACCGTAGCAGTGTTCAAGCCAGCTCTCTCCACGGAGGGGACCAGATCTCGGCCACCTCTGGTCCTGTGGAAAACAGGTAAGAAGGACCAGGTGGGGCTTTCGCTGAAGTTGAAGTAATAATCAAGGAAGAGTCATGTGAACTGGAGTAGGAGATCGGTCCTTAAGCCGACATGCCCTGCCTTTGTGACTTTGCCCTGCAGCCACTTTCCCTTGAGCCTCAGTGGCGCAGTGGTTGGAGTGCAGAACTGTAGGCTACTTCTGCTGACTGCTGGTTGCCTGCAATTTGGCAGATTGAATCCCACCAGGCTCAAGGTCGATTCAGCCTTCCCTCCTTCCGAGGGGGAGTAAAATGAGGACCCAGATTGTTGGGGGCAAGAGGCCGATTCTGTAAACCGCTTAGAGGGGGCTGTGAAAACACTATAAAGCAGTATCTTAGTCTAATATTGCTATTCCCAGCCGAGGGTGTGTTTTCTTCCACTTTCTGCAGCTCCCAGCCACCCTCCGCCAGTTCCCTGACATCTTCATCTACTTTGTTGGAAATCCTTGAAGCAATGAAGCATCCCACGTAGGTTTCTTCAGCTCCCCTTGCCTCTTGGCAACCCTTGTCTGGAAGAGCGGGTGGCAAGTGGCGTCCGGTCATTTCTCTCCTGGCAGGATCTCAAGGCCAGCGCAGGGGCTGGGGGGGGGGGGGCAACGGGCGGAGGTGGGGGACAGGGGAGAAGATGCCCCTCACCTGGGCCTTGCTTGGCTCTCAGCACAGGGATCCAGCTGCTGTCTGAGCAGAAGGGCCTCTCCCCATCGTGCTTCATCAGTGCAGAAGTCGTGCACTGGCTGGTGAACATGGTGGAAGGGGTACAGACGCAGGCCATGGCCGTCGACCTCATGCAGGTGAGGAGCTCTTCGCCGCCTGGGGTGGAATTCCTCCCTTCTGCCCTGAGGAAGGCTGGGCATCGCTTCAGGAGGCGACGCCCAGTGGGGAGGGAGGCAGGGAGGGAGGATGGCTTTCCGGCAGGATCCGGGGACTGTTAGATAAACCTCAGCCTCTTGCAACAGGGTCTGTTTCCTCCCTTGGGGATTCCAGACGCTTCTCCCTGTAGTCTAAAGTGAGATGGGCTGTTTCTGAGGGCAGCAGAACTCCTGGCTGTGGACCAGGATTCCCCTCCTCCTCCTCTGCCTGCATGGCTCCCGGCTGAAGCGCATCTTCCTTTCACCTTCTCTCCCTCTGACACGCTCTAGAAAATGCTGGAGGAGCAGCTGATAACCCACGCTTCCGGGGAGGCACTCCGCACCTTCATTTATGGGTTTTATTTCTACAAGATAGTGGACGACAAGGAGCAAGAGCGAGGTCAGGTTCCGGGTGGTTTTGGGGCCACCTGTGTCCCCTTGGCAGCCTCCCCCCTTGGCTGGCTAGTTTTTCCTTCCTTTTCCGCAGGCCCCTTTTGCGTCGGCTGAGGGAAAGGAATGAAAACTCTTCCCTTGTATCACACTGCGTTTCGGAGAGGAAAAGCCACGCGTTGCATTGATCGCGGCCCCTCCTCCTGCCCTCGCCCTCTCCTGCTCTGAAGGAGCCCCAGGAGCTCCCGGGTTGGGGAGGGGGACAGATGGCTCTCACCTCGAGAGACACACACGCAGCCCCTGCCCAGGGGTGGGCTGGTACTGGTTGGCCCCAGTTTGGGCAAACCGGTGGCTCTGGCCCTGACCACCACCATCCCCCGCCGCAGTCTGTCCTATATTTCCCTGTTTTGCAGCTCAGCTGAATCGCGTGGCACAGCAGATCAGCTGCTGTGCTCACCAGGGCTGTGGTAGAAGCTTTAGAGCTGACAATGGGCGGAGTTCCAATGCTTCGCCCGCTCCCCGAATCGGTTGTTACACCGGCTGAATCCCACCACTGGCCCCGCTCCGCCCTCTTGGGCATTCGTCTGCCCAAGGGGCAAGAAGAGGCCACATGTCCGCCCACGTGACTTCCCCCGATTCGCTCTGCTGGAGATGGTAGCCGAGACCGACTCCTGAGCAGGGAGAGGGGTCCTCCCCATCTCCTGTGGGCCGGGCAGGGGAACCTTCCCCAGGCCCCAGGTAGCGTCGGCCGCCCGAACGGAGCTTCTCTTCCCCTCTTCTTTCGCAGGGGGCATTCAGCAGCCGGCCCTGTGGCACACGGCAGCCAAAGACGAGTTCTCCGCCTTCCAGCGGAAGTGGTTTGAGGTGGCTTTTGTGGCAGAGGAGCTCCTTCATTCTGACATCCCGGCCTTCCTCCTGCCGTGGCTGCCCAGCCGCCCGGCCTCCTACGCCAGCAGGCACAGCTCCTTCAGCCGCAGCTTTGGAGGGCGGAGCCAGGCGGCAGCGTTACTGGGTAACTGGGGTGTAGAGGGTGGCTGGGGGTTCCAAGGGGTCCCAGATGCGGGATTCCTGTTCCTCCAAGCTAGGTGGGAGCTGGCCAGGAGGATGGGGGAAGAGGAGGAGGGGGAGGGTGATCTGGAAATGTTGCGTTGGCTCCCCTATTAGGGCCCTTTAAGCCAGGGCTCGCCAGCCTTGGCAACCTTAAAGACTTGTGGACTTCAACTCCCAGAATTCCGAGTTCTGGGAGTTGAAGTCCACACGTCTTAAAGTTGCCAAGGTTGGAGATTCCCGCTTTCAACCATGATGGGCTTTGCTGTTCCAAAATCATCTGAGAGCTAAATCGGTAAGTATGGACTACTTGTAAAAATAATTCAAAGTTAAGGCAGGTAATAGTCAAGGCAGGTAATCAATGCCACAATGGAATGCTCACTTCCTTATTCTACCCGGGTTGAGGTGCCTCAGGGGGCACCCAAAGTAACAGGACCGCAGAGTCTCTGGAGCAGCCAGCAGGAAAGTCCTAGCGTAAGGGTTGGTCCTCCCCCCACGGCTGCTTGCAGTAACCCAGGGGAGCCAGAACGTCGCAAAATGGCTCATATCTCCAATTTGTTCTTCCTTCCTTCCTCCATTCCTTCCCTTGGGCTCCTCCCCGGGCAGCTGCCACAGTGCCAGAACAGCGGACGGTGACCCTGGATGTGGACATAAACAACCGCACGGACCGGCTGGAGTGGTGCAGCTGTTACTACCATGGCAACTTCTCCCTCAATGCTGCCTTCGAGGTCAAGCTGCACTGGATGGCGGTGACGGCGGCTGTTCTCTTTGAGATGGTGAGCTCCGGCAGACGGGCCCCCCGGGGCGTCAGACCAGGCCTGCTGGTCTCCAAGGCCGTGCCTGGCCCTCGGTTGAACCCGGCCCCACTCAAGGCTCCCGCCCCCCTCTGCTGTTTCCCCAGGTCCAAGGTTGGCATCGCAAAGCCACTTCCTGTGGGTTCCTGCTGGTCCCCGTCCTGGAGGGGCCATTTGCGCCGCCCAGTTACTTGTACGGAGACCCCCTTCGAGCCCAGCTTTTCATCCCGCTCAGCACCAGCTGTCTGCTGAAAGAGAGCAACGAGCACCTCTTTGATGGTGAGGAGGGACGGAGGGGACGATGGGTTGCTTTGCAGGTCATGCCAGGGGCGAGGATCTGCCCCAACGCCTTACCCAAGGAAGCAAAACTCTTAAAACCAGGCACGCTCCAAAAAGAAACTTTGACTGGGAGAGAGCGGGGGAGGGGTTTGCAGGAAAGTCAGGCGGAGTCTGAAATCCAGGCCCCAAGCGTAGAGCTAATTGTCCCCCTTCCACCCCAGCGCCCTCTCTCTAACCAATCACCTGCTGCAAAGGTGTTTTGACTTTGCCGCGGAGGTGTGGTGGAAAGATACCATCCTCGGGGCAATGCGGCCTTGAACACTCTAGGGCAGGGGTGTCCAACCTTGGCAACTTTAAGACTTGTGGACTTCAACTCCCAGAATTCCTCAGCCAGCAAAGCTGGGAGTTGAAGTCCACAAGTCTTAAAGTTGCCAAGCCAAGCAAAGCTGGCTGAGGAATTCTGGGAGTTGAAGTCCACAAGTCTTAAAGTTGCCAAGGTTGGACACCCCTGCTCTAGGGGAACCGGTCGAGAGGAGTTGATGGAGATAGTGTGAACCTCCCGCCCACCCCTCCAGCTCCCAGGCAGTCACAGCGAAAGCGAAAGCATGTAAACTATGCCTGATGCCTTCCAAAAGTGGCAGCCTTCCCACAGGGACCCGACACAAGGGCCTCTTCTTCTCTTATCCCGGTGGCCACTCTGTTCGTTATTCAACTGATATGCTGCCTGTCTCACTACCAAGTTACCGTTACGATATCACAAAAGCAGAGGTAAAAACATGAAAGGTTCAATTAAGTTAAAACAAGAATGCCACAGGAACACAGGTGGGGTCTTCGCCCTAGTCCACTAACCTCCCCCGAGGAGGAATGCCCCATCAGACCCCTGGCCAGTCAGCAATTCCCGCCTTTGTAATTGGGAAGGTGAGCTCCTTCTCTACCTGAACCCCTCAAAAACACTTGGATGGGTCATCTTAGGAGGAGGAGGAGGTCTGGCAAAGAGAGGCGGGGTCCAGAGAAGGAGAGGGAAGAGAGCCACGAGGCCCCGCCACTCCTCCGCTAGTCCAGAGCCGGCGGTTCCAGAGCAGAGTCCAGGCAGGGAAGGGCCTTGTCTACTAAGCGTTGCTTGACCCTCCAAACTACACTGGGATGGGAAAGGCCGAATCCCCTGGAGATCTGGGGAGAGAAGGTCAGGGCCGTCTTGGGACCAAACCAGGCGACACAAGAGCATATTTCCCGGGTGCCAAGGTCTCCAGAACCTCCCTCCCGCTTCTCTTTGCAGGCTTTGAGCCAGAGACCTATTGGGACCGGATGCACCTTCTGCAGGAGGCCATCGCACACAGGTGAGAGGGGTGGGTGCTGCTGGCGAGGAGGTGGGGGTGCGGTGGGTGCCGGAAGGAAGCTAGGAAGCGTGCAGCGCCTCCTCTGCGAGGCTGAGCTCTTGCTTTACCTAATCCAAAGAAGGGCCACATTTCGGAGGGCCCATGAAGCAGGCCAGGCTCCTGTGGGACGTGGCGTGCCTCTCCGTGCCTGCTCAACAAGAGCTGTGCTTTCTTCCCACCAGGTTCGGATTCGTACAGGATAAATACTCAGCCTCTGCCTTCAACTTCCCTGCAGAGAACAAGCCCCAGTATATCCACGTTACAGGTGAGCTCTGTTTCCCTTCGGGAGTGGAGGTGGCAGGCCCCGCACCGGCCTCTGGGCAAGTGGGCGACCCATCCAAAGGGGGATGGGGGTGGGGGGGCTGCAGTCCTGGTCTCTGGCAGTTCCGGGACCCCACCAGACAGCAAGGAAGCAGGAAGAAGAGCCTCCCTCCTGGGTGCCCACGTACCTCTGCCCTCCTCCTCCTCCTGCTGCTCCTGGGCACCGGAGGAAGAGAGCTGCTTGCCATGGCTTCCTCCTTCTGCTTTCGGTGCCCTGATGGCCCCGGCCCAGCCTCTGGCGGGTTGATGGCCACTGCTAGTCCGAAGGCCGGCCAGCTGCTTGCCCCCTCCCACCCTGCCAGTTGGTTTGTTTGTTTGTTTATGGAATTTATATTGTCAAGGCTGCTTACAGAATATAAAAACCTCATATAAAAACAATAAAAACTAATAAAAGTCATATAATAAATTAATATACTAAAATCACTCCCCGCCCCGATGACAGCACCTCTCTGGGTTTCCCAGGCCCACTGGCAGAACCGGGGATTTCCAGGAGAACGTTAAGAGCGGGGAACCCTTCTAATCTCCGGGTGGATGACGTTCCAGAGAGAGGGGGCCACTGTTGAGGTACTCCCCGTTAGAATGAGTGCACTCAGGGAAACGTAGTGAGAGTGATGTTGAATAACACACAACCAGCATACAGAGGCACTGAATAGTAAAATGTAGGTTTTATTTCCAGTAAACGGGTAAACAAAGTCCAACAAACAATCCAAATCATACACGGTCAAAGCAGTTAGTATCAGTCCAGGGATAATCCAAAAATGAAGTCAAGTATCATAAACAGAGTTCAGTAAACGGAGTTTGCTAACGGTTGCAAAAACTCACAGCAATCCGAGCAGAACGACGGTCAGGCAAATAGGGCAAAACAGGAAACGCAAGAAGAAAGAAACCAGGTTTCTGGCTCCATCTTATGGCCGTTGGAGGAACCTCAGCTAATCACACTTATAGCGTTCTCTTAAAGATACAGTATTTAATTACTATCCTGGTTTATTTCCAACCCAACTGTTAGGTGACTCTCATTCCTAGCAGCCACCACGGTGAAGGCCCTCCTTCTGGGTCCCACCAGGGGTATCTCCGTCCGGGATGGGACCCACAGCATCATTCCCCTTCAGGACCCCGCTTTGCTCAGCTCTTGGGTCCCAGCAACACAGCTGTGTGTGAAACCAGAGAACGCTTGTCAAGTCCAGTTTCACAGTAGCAGCCCACCTCCGAGGACAGGGGTGGGGAACCTTTTACGACTTCAGGCTGGGTCAGGGATTCTGGGAGTCGGAAGTCCACATAAACAGCCCGAGGTTCCCCACCCCTGTCCTAGAAGAAGCCCCCCCCCCCCGGCCCCTCCGGTTGAGGTCAGCCCAGCAGACACGTCCCACGCAGGAAGCTCCTGTCCCCTGAAAGCCTTCCTCTCCCCACTCAGGCACGGTCTTCCTCCAGCTGCCGTACTCCAAGCGGAAGTTCTCCGGCCAGCAGCGCCGCCGACGCAACTCCACTAGCTCCGCCAACCAGAATGTCTTCTGCGAGGAGCGCATCGGCTACAACTGGGCCTACAACACCATGCTGACCAAGACCTGGCGATCCAGTGCCACGGGCGACGAGAAGTTTGCCGACCGGCTGCTGAAAGACTTCACGGACTTCTGCTGCAACAAGGACGGTCGGCTCGCCTCCTTCTGGACTGGCTGCCTGGAGAAGATGCACGCCAGCGCGCCCTGAGAACCGGCTTCTGCAGGCCGGGCAAAGCCAAATTCAGCCGGGAGCAGCCAAAGCCCCGTGGCAGGCTTGGCATCTGAGCGAGCCGCCAGGGCCTGCAAGGGTCAGGCTGAGAGGAAAGAAGATTTGAGGAACCAAGAAATAGCGGACAGACGTTTGTACTGGGAGGCTTCCGGCCTGCTCCTGGGTGGCAGATGCTACATAGATATAAATATGTAAATATATATACAGTATAAATATAGAATTTACAATTTAATCAATAGGAAAGGACATCCTTTCCCTCCCATTCCTTGAATTTGATAAGCCTGCAGCCCGTTTCAAAGGTGGGTAATTAGGAAAAGAGCAAAAATGGCCGAAAAGATCCTGGTGGAAAAGGAGATTTTAGAGTTGCTGGGTGCGAACAAGCCAGAAATGCAGAGCGAGGCGGAGTCTTCGACTGGAAAGGATCAAGGAAGGACGACGGGATCACCCCTTGCCCGGTGAAGGAGGCGGGGGGGGGTGGGGGCGAAGGAAGCATCCCTGGCGTGTTTGGTCTGGTAGTTAAAGCACCAGGCCGGTCACCAGGAGCTGTGAGTTCAAGTCCTGCCTCAGGCAAGGAAACCAGCTAGGGGACTTTGGGCTAATCATAGTCCAGCTTCAGGCCTCAAAGCCGGCCGGGTGACCTTCGGCCAGTGACTCTCAGCCCAGCCCACCTCACAGGGTTGTTGTGGAGAAAATAAAGAGGAATATTCTCCACCATGAGCTGTTTCTAAAAGTTTAATGAAGGCGGACTATCAATAAAAGAAATGCATGATAAACAAACCGGGGCCCACGTGGGGAAGGAAGGCCCTTGCTAGCTGCCTCCACATTCCTTCTGGTCCAAGAAGGGAGCAAGCGCGGCTTTTCTCGTCCAGACCGAGCCCATTTCCCGAGAGGGCCGAGGATTCGCGCGAAGGAGCACCTGGTGTCCCCCTTGCCAGGCAACGGTGAATGAAACGAAAGGGAGAAGGCAGAGCGCAAGGCCAGAGGTGGAGGCAAAGGAGCTGGGAGCCTGCCCAGAGTCTGGGAATTTGGCCAAGGAGGCCGCCTACTTATTTAGGAAGTTTGTAGGGTGCCAATCTCTCTGGGCATCGGTCCAAGTGAAGGGGCGCTGGGAGTGCGGCCTGCCTCCCCCGCAAACCCCCCTGGCTTCAGTGGTGCCTTTGGGGTACTTGCTGGTGCTTCCAGCCACCAGAGAGAGGGAGAGCTAGGGGTGTGTGTGTCTGTGTTGTGTGTGTGTACACTAAGAGGGCTTTTCTTCTTCCGTGGGAGCCGCGTCGGGAAGGGCAAACTCGTCACCTGAGCCAGAGAAGGGAAGCCGGGCCCGCGCCAGAGCCCTCCTCTCGTGAAGCAAGACGGCAAAGCTCGGGGGAGATAAAATGGGGGTCCCGAAGCTCCCCCGCTCGGGGTCGCCTTTGGAGGGAGGCGGGGCGGCCCCCGTCCCTTGCCCGCCCAGCCGAGAGAGGAGCCCGGTCGGCGGGAGAAAGAGCAACCGGCCCCCCCGTTGCAACCAGTAACGTTTGGCTTCCCGAGCACGGAGCGGGCCAGAGCTTCGAGCCCGGCAGCGGCGCCGGGGAGGCGGGCAGGAGCTGCGCGTCTCGGCCGGGGACCGGCAGGCAACGGAGCCCCGCGGGGCCCTTTTCCCCGCTGCCGGCCCGAGTCCGGAGCGGCGCTTCCTCAAGCCTGGCGGGCGCTTCAAGGGAAGGACGAAGCGCCGGGACCGGGCCGGCTCCCGGGACTCTCCCCTTGCAGGAAGGCGCTTGGCCGCAGCCCCGAACTCCGCCGCCTCCCTGCCAGCCCGGAGCCGAGCAGGCCTCCCTGCGGCGCCTCCGACGGGGCGATGGGGCAGCGGGAGCCCCCAAGAGGCCCGTTGGGGAGGCGACCCCGCGGCGGGCGAAGCGCCCGAGGAGGCGCCGGTTCCCCGCTTGCGAGCAGCTGGCGTGGATGGGACACTTTCACTGTGGGGGGCGGGGGGGAGCTTTGAGGGCCCGGCGGGTGAAACGGGGAGGGGGCGATCCGGCTTCCTTGCCCCGGGCCCAGGGGACGAGCTGGGTGGGCGACTTTACCGCCTGAGGACTGAGCTGTGCTGGCTCGGGAGTTCTGTGGGGTTGAAGCCCACCGGTGGCACAGCTGCCCTGGGGGTGGCGAAAACCGGACTCCCCCCCCCCCCAATTCCCCACCTTTACTGGGGGAAGGATAGGGCTGGGCTGGGCTGGGCTCTCCCCACCCCTCCCCACCATGGGTGGGAGGATGCCAGGAACTCAGATAAGCAAAGACAATACTCAACATGCACCTCTTTTAAACTTTCCTTCCCAGGTGTGCCTAATGAAGGGAATCAGGGCCCTTTCCTCCCCCGTAAGCCACCCAGCCTATGTTGCTCTCTTCTCCATTCCTCCCTGTGTGCTTTAGGATGAAGAGGGGGTGGGCCTGGGTCTTCCTCTGAATTCCCTCTCCCTTGTTCTACCTCTTCCCTGCTCTGCCCAGCCAGACTTTGCCCTTCCCCAGTTTCTTCCACAGCCAACAGAGCCACACTCCCACTCCCTGTCAGCTGTTTGTCTTTCTCCTAGGATCCCACTGGGCAGGTGGGTCACATAGTGGAGGCCGGGCTCCGTGGGGGAGAGAGGCGGGAATTGTTGGCCTAGCCCTGCAGGGAGCTGGTTAGACGTTCTTCACATAAGGCTGCTGGTTTTAGCAGAATCCCAGGTCCTAACAGTGGGCAGCTATGGTTTTCTTTAATGGGTTTGCGCTACTTAATGCTGCTTTAAGAAGCAACGCGTGCAAATAAAACCTGTTTCTAACATCCTGGGCCTGTCAGTTTGCCTTCCAGTTTGCCAGCCGTCCAGGAAGGAAAGAAGGAAGGAAGGTTGCTTGGGGAAGGACTTGGCTGCATGTTGCAAAAAAGACAGAACTCTTAGCAGGCAATGTTGGTGTGGCAAGAATGTGATTAAGACCAGTAGTAACCTGTTCCGCCCCCTGCCTAGGAGAGTCATCCGAAAACCTCTGTTGAACCCCCCTCCCCCCTCCCAGGTATTGCTGATATAAACTTCAGCAATGACAGTTTAAAAAGCCAATATAAATCACTTTTGTCCACTTAAGTTACCCGTTGCTAAGAGTATCAGCATTCCAACATGAGTTAGATGATCGAGAACAAACATGGTGACTTGGACAGATATGCAAAAAAACCCATTACCTTGGCAAAAGAGGGCCAAGCATTTTAAAGTCCAGAACAATGAGATAACTTTGGAAGTGACTCATGCAGACCCCGCCCTAATTAACTGAAGGAGAAAGTGCAACCCAATCAGAGTCACCAGATTCTATTACTGTGGGCCATCTCAGTCAAATACTTTTGGCCTTTCTGTAGAGTTGATATCTCTGTCTGTTTAGTGTAGCTGACAATAGGGATGAGACTTAAAAGGATTTAGATTCAGATTAGAAATAACTTCTGGACAGGAAGGTCTGCCAAGAGACTGGATAGTCTTCTATCAGGGATGGGATAGTGATTCCTGCAGGGAATTGAATCTGATAATCTTGTAGGTCACTTCCAACTGATCATGTTTGTCTGATCTGTGCAGCGACAATTTAAGTGAATTTGCTTTGGATTGGATTTACCGCAGTAGAGGCTCACGGGAAGATAAAATAACATTGGTTGGACTTCAGGTTGCAAGTCTGCATTTTAACAGGGCATTTAAGAGATAAGGCATTTTACATGTGAAAGACTAGGCCATAAATGTAGTACATTTATGTACAGTCTTCCCAGTACATTCTTCTAGTATCTAGATGCTGCATATCGATATAAACAAGACTTTGTAGTACAACTGAGCATGTTAAAACAGATAGTAACCTAGGAACTACAAGACTAATGAGAGTAGGTGGGATAACAGCTCCACCGTAAAAACCAAATCAAATTACACACAGTGTGATAAGAACAACAAATGGGTGCAAAGTCATCTGATTGTCAGTTGAATTCCCAAGGCTGTAAGCAACTCTAGAGGTGAAAGGAGAGGTGGGAAATTAGATCCGGTTGGAGCAGGATCTCCCTGGCTTCTCCCATGTTCAGCCTAAGGCAGTGGACATCCAGGAACGCCAATAAGGCACTGGATTACAGTTGAACACCTGTTATGGGATTAGTACTATCAGCACAAGAATGGTATTGATCCTGTATCCATAATGAAGGCACCTGATGGACAGAAAGGAGCATCTGGGATTGATGCCTGAGGGATACCTGCTGTAAGGGGAAATTTATTGGAAAAAGAACAAGAAGACGAAAAAGGTTTTATCCAAATAAGGGCCCAGCCAATGATACTGTTTTGTTTTAGGGTTTTTTTTTGTTATGGCAAGGACAGTAATCTGGATTATCCAACGGAGAAGTGCCAGCACAAGGAAAGCATTGAGAAAGTCCCTTCTCGGTGGACTGGACTGGCCAAAATCCAGACTGAGATGGACCTAAGAGGCTTTTAGGAGATTAAAGAAGAGCCAGGTGTGAGAGTGAAACTCAAAGATTTTAAATAAAGGATTGCTGGAAGAAATATCCTTCTGGGTTCAATTCCAAGTGGGGAAGAAAGACACTGGAAATATGGAGGCTGCTTGGAAAGAGGGTTTAATGGTGGGCAGATTGTATGCCTTGGGTGAAGAGAGAAAAGCTGAGCTGCTGAGAGACCTGGGTTTTATACCCTCTGTTGGGATTGGAATTCGAGCTTGTATTCCGATTGGTTGTCTGATTCCCTTCTGATCTCTTTCTTCAATCCTACTATTTTATCTCTTTTTCTAGCCTGTATTATTTGCTTCTTTAATCACAACATCTCCTTTTTATAAGTGTGCCTTCCGTCCTTTGGTGAAGAGGAAGCTCTCCTTAGATCCTTCTGGGTGCAGCTTAGTAGTTGTTGCTCTGCATCCTGTAGGAAGTTAGCACCCACCCCACTCCTAGAATAATGAAATATCCTAGGAAATATTAAAAAGGCAGAATATTTCCCCTAAAAAGAGTAGAAAGTCAGAAGCAGAAACTCACCAAAGAGGCAGAAACTCAGCCCCCCCCCGCTTTGCTAATGGGCCATTACTCTGGCCTAGGCCAGTCTATTTTACATAACAAAGATCTACTCCAGGTAGAGTTAAAATAGGAATTGCCCAAAGCCCTTTCATCACATCATCATCCAGCAAGGCTCAACCAAGCTTGGGACTCAGGACAGCTTACAAGTTGCCCCTGTATGGCTGTATTAAATACCACTATTTCATTTTATATTAAAAAAATCTTTTGTTATAATTCACTGTAAATCTTAAACCCTTCGTCCACGTTTTCAGATTGTTCAAGCATTATATTATACCCAAAGTTCTTTGCCCATTGAATCATACAAACTTTCACACACTCATTTTCCAAGTTCAATTTCAGTAACCATAAACCTGAGCAAATAACATGTTCATCATTACCACAGAATATAATTTCAAATTCATTTTTTACAGAGTCAACCCTCTTAACTTTTTGGGGAGCAGCTTGAATCTTTCCTTCGGTTGTAAACATGTTAACCAGTGACAGGCATGCCGTTCTGACTCCAGCTCTTCTTTGGATTTGAGATTAGGTTCATCTTGATCAAAAAAAATATTTCACCAGAAGTCCACCAGTCTGGCCTCATCACCAATTCTCTTCTAAAAAAGAAAAAAAATAATAAGTTTCCGGCGGGGATATCCAAGAGCTACCTTCAAAGAGAACCTTATTTTATGCTTATTTGAACCTTCCAGATCTTTGTGGCCCTTCTCTGAGCTTCCCCTTCCCTCTCGGCTACCTGCCCCTTTGGGCATCCCAGTCAAATGCTGGAAGACGGGCTTATTTCGCCTCTACCCGTGTTGAATCCTCCCTACACAACCTGGATGTGGCTGTGGGAGAGGAAAACTGAAATGGCTGCCAGGATGGGCTGCCAGAAGACTCCCAGAAAATGGCTCTTTAGGACGGGGCTCTCCAACCTTGGCAACTTTCAGACTTGTGGACTTCAACTCCCAGAACCCTCAGCCAGCTTTGCTTAAAGTTGCCAAGGTTGGAGACCTCTGCTCTAGGACAGCTTTGGTCTCCAACGTCCATCGGAAGGAACTGTAAATCCTTCTGGTGTGTTGCACACGCAGTCAATCTAATGCCTCACCTTTCATGATTTTAATGAAAAGCTGACATTCAGAAGTACTTCATTTTGGCGCTGGGTGAGGGGTCTGTTTCCACGTGGAGTTCATTCCAGAAAAAAGAAACCATCATGGATCTGAGGCAACTTGTTAGGCTGCTCAGCTGGGCTTCAGGAGGGTTTCCCCGTTCTGTCCAACACTGTCTGTCTGTCTGGCTTTGGTGTGAGATTGGGGGGGGGTCTCATGCTCGGACCCGCTTCCCCATTTTCATGCGCTCCATCGGACCGCCAATCCTGCCTTGCTTCTGAGTCCTCCCCTCTTGACTTCCATGGCATATTGCCCTAGTAATGCCATGATGTCATTGCCAAAGCAATGGTTGCCATGGGGACTGGATGACGTGTCAGGTAGAAAGTTGCCAGGGATACAGTGCCGGCTTGGAGGGAGGGAAGATCTGCAAAGATTCTTTGTCAACACAAGAGAAGAGCAGGGACGTAAATCAGAGGAGACACAATAAAAAATTTAATTTCCTGGACTCTGGATGCCCGAGAGGCCTCACGTGCCAAACGCTCAAATTAATTCCAAGGCAGGAACTCGTAGGGAAAGAGTTGACTTCTGGGAGCGGAGGGAGAGCTTCTCCGAAGAATCCTAAAAAGATAATTTTGAAGACTGAAAATAATGGGGTGCAGGAGGTGAAGGGGAGAGAAGGACAGCAGAAGCCGCCTTGGCCACACAGAAAGCTTTGTGAAGAGGACTCCCGGGGCAAGGTCACCGCAGAAATACGAACAGAAACGCCTTGGCAGAAGGAGGGCCAGGAAAGCTAAAAATAAACTGAGATTAATGAAGGATGCTCAGGAGGACAACACGAGGAATGTCTTCAGAAACTCAGAAGGAAAAAGAAACCATAAAGCAGCTGCTTAGTGAAGGAGGAGAGAGGGGAGCAAAGAAGAAAAAAGCCAGAGTGGCTTAACTCTGAACGTGCCCCAGTCCCTCGATCTGGACTCTCGAAGCCACAGAGAGGAAAAGGCTCTGCATGCCACTTCCGGCACGCGTGGCATAGGTTCGCCATCACGGCCCTATACCATTTCTGACAGTCTCTTCTTGAAAGCTTCTAGTGATAAAACACCTACAACTTCTGAAGGTTGATTGTTCTCTCTGTCAGGTTGATTATGTAAAACTCTATGGTACTGTATCTTCTAATTCAGCTGTGATAAGTAGTCTGGATTTAAACACTTAAATAATGAGAGTGAAGAAACAAAACCCAACTTACAAGAGCACACAACAGATACAAACTCAATGTAAACCGCTTCAGACTCGATTGCACAAAATATGACTTCAGCAACAGAGTGGTCAATGCCTGGAATGCACTACCTGACTCTGGTGTTACATGCTCTAAGCCCCCCACTCCTTTAACCTCAAACGATCCACTATTAATTTCACCCCCTTCCTAAGAGGTCTGTAAGGGCCATGCATAAGCACACCAGCGTGCCTTCCATCCCTGTCCTATTGTCCCCATTTAATCGTACCTATTTTCTGTATTCTTACTCATATTTATACTTATACCTATCATCTTGTAAGCGATTGACAAATCAAATCAAATCAAATCAATAAAAAATAAAATATGGAAGGAAAGAAGGAAGGGGGAAGGAAGGAGAATGGGGAAGGAAGGAAGGAAGGAAGGAAGGAAGGAAGGAAGGAAGGAAGGAAGGAAGGAAGGAAGGAAGGAAGGAAGGGAGAGAAAGGGAGAGAATACCCATTCCTAAGAGATCTGTAAGGGGACGTGCATAAGCACACCAGCGTGCCTCCCGTCCCTGTCCTATTGTCCCCATTTAATCGTACCTATTTTCTGTATTCTTGCTCATGTTTATACTTATACCTATGATCTTGTAAGCGATTGACAAATCAAATCAAATAAACGAAATAGATAAACTCAGGTGATGGATGGAGCAGATCCTAAGGGATCTGGGTTCCAGGTCTACGTTCCCATGAGGGCCAGATTCCAGGTCATTCATATTACAGAACAACCCACAAAGATCCTCAGAGAAGACACTCTAGTCTAGGCCAAAGGTGCCTCTGGCTCCTTGGGAACTTTCCTTTTCCAGAGTAGCCAAACCTTTGTCTTGTTGGAGGGGTAAGGACCCGTTTGTGAAATGTCAGCCTCCTCTTTGGAGGGCAGGAATCAGGCTGAGAAAACTCATCGAGCCACAACCTGCACTTCTGCAATGACTCTGCAGGAGGCAGAGCACCCCAAGAGATGAGTCAACAGTGGCCCAGATGCTCTTCTCCAGGATGATGGCAGGGTGAATTATTTAATTTCCCCACTGAACCATTTTACTTCCTTCCTCTGTGTGTTGTTGGCACGAGGCCTGGCCAGCGTGTTTGGTGCAAGCATGTGATCTTTGCAACAGGGCTTTTTCCCCACCCCCTGCACTGTAGCTTAACCCTCAACGGCCTGGATCCTCCCAAACGATCTTGAGGGTGGAATTACAACCCTCCCAAGCCGTTAAAACGGTCACCATTCATGAACAAGGTACCGTTGGAGAAGAGCCCCAGAACAGAAGGTTTTGTGAGCTAGGTTGATATCGCATATCAGTTGCAATCTGTCCTACATCGATCTCATCTGCACCAGTCTAGTGCCCCAGTGAAACTGGTTGGTCAGAAAAGTGGCTTCAACAAGTGTTCCTCAGAGCTTAATGCTGGATTTAGTCCTACCTGACAGGTCTTGTTTCACATTCTAATTCAGCCAGTCACAGTCAGCTGAACCTACCGCACCTGGTGGCTGTGAGTGTCACATGGGAAGGGGAGAGATCTATTGGGCTTACATACCTGGGAGTGGGGCAGGGCAGAAAGGCAGGCAATAAATAATTCAATGTTGTCCATGCACGGCTCAGAAAGATCTAACAAGGAAAACTCAACACTTTTGCAGTTACAAAATAGTTTTATTGATTCATGTAAGGAACCAACTGCTTCCTTTATTGATAACTGAAAACACTATGAAAGAACAAACAGTTTAAAATACAAGACAGATTACATAGTAATTAATTGGTTGAAAGCCAACATTTAAAACCAGAGCATTCTCATTCTCATTCTCCCTCTCTCTCTCTCTCTCACGCACGCACACACACTCACACTCACACTCTCACACGCAAGGCTCTTGCGAGAGACCTCTAAAGGACAAGGCCCAAGGCTGAGGGCCACTTCAGGTGAGAGTCTGTCCAGGGCTGTTCTGCAGATCTTAGCAGTTGCAAAAGAGCCACCATGGAGAGGAGGCTCTGCCTGTAGCTCCCTCTGAGATCCTGGCTAATGGGAGGCAGCCAACGCTCGGCCAGGAGGCTCATCCCTGCTGCAGGAGACGGGATCCTTCTGGGCCGAGAAGGAGGGCGGCCCCAGGCACCAACACTGCCAACTCAGCAAGAAGTTTTCAGGGCATGAACTGGCGGGGGGGGGGGGGAGAGGGACGCTGACCCTCCTCCCCTGAACACAATGCCTCCCACAAGTGCTCCAGGCACCCCTCCGGACCCACCCACCCCTTTTGGCTGGGGCAACGCAGCCCCGTAGGCTCCCCACAACTCTCCTCAGGAGCTTTCGGTCCGCTGAACCTTCCTCTAGTCAAGAACCGTCCTTTATTTGGGCAGGAACTGGAAGAAATTGGCGGGGGCTCCGGGGAGTACAAGTGCAGGTGATTTGCGGGTTGTGTAAAGGAGGCCGTTGGCTGTTGAGGTGCTGGGAAAAACGATCCCGCTGGTCAGGAACGTGGTGCCGGTCTGCTGCCACCTGGGAAACGGATGCTGGGAAGAGCCCGTTTCTTGGCACAGCAAAGGCACGGCTGCCAACTCACTCCGTGCTGCTTTTTTTCGGCTGCTTTCAGACAGAAGAGGCTTCCTAACGCTGCCAATTAAGGGGAGGGCATAATTGTTCTCCTCCTTAATGCATTCTCTGTGGGTAGCAAAGTGATGTGCAGATGCGTTGCCGGATGAGCACCTTCCCCTCAAGGGGCCGGGGAAACAGAGGAACCCCACCAGGGTGGAGAAGAGCCACCCCAGGGGCCTCTGCAAAGCCCCACCCCCAACCTGCTGGTGCTGAACCCGCAGCCTGGGGTGGAAGTCCAACCTGCCCTCTCACCGGATGGAACAGGCAGCACCAATGAGCAACACAGCCTTTTTCCTAGCACTCAGCTGCGCCTACGCGATAAGTATTTTGATAAGCTCAGCAATAAATAAACCATCAAGTCCCGACAGCCCGGTCTCAGGAGGATCCTTGGCCAACTGGGGAAGGCTTGGGAGTTTCTCCACCACAGGGTCTCCACTTTGGGAGCTTTGAAATGGCTGGTCCTCCATTCCCAGAGTTCCCCCCAACCATCGTGGGCAAGTCCGTCCATCTTAGAGCTACCAAGGTGAAGAAACGCACCTGGTCAGAGGAGAGCAGCCGGTGTGATGTAGGACTTGGAAGAAAAAGCTGATGAGAAGCAGTTGGCCGTCTGGGAAGGTGACGCCTGCCGAAGGGGAGGCGACAGGATGGGGACCTTTACTTCCTCATTAATTAAATGTATATGCTGCCCATCTCACTGTCAAGCCCCTCCGGGGGGCTGTAAGAGAAGGCAGGGCGGGTGGGAGGAGGAGCAAGAGGCCCTCCTTAGGTGGAAGTGGATTTAAGAAGGGAGCAGGCTCTCCTCTTCCTTGGGGGAGGGGCATCCAGCAGGGGACCCTGCAGGAATGGAAGGGATTGAGCGAGATGGAGGGTCTCCAAATGTGATACATAAATTTTAAAAAAATACCTTTGGGCTCTGGGCCTAGAGGATCTCCAAAGTCGGTTGCAGCTCCGCCTTCTATCATTCTTTGGTTCTGTAGCAAATAATGATATGGCTACTTTCATATCGGTGGACTTTAAGCTTCTAGTTGGATTAAATTTATAAGCATATAAACCTAGTAGACTTTGACATGCAAATACAAACCTCATCAAAACTTCAGTGTGACCAGAAAGATTTTGAACGATTCTTTGGATTTCAGTGCTGCATCTCTCAGCAATTTCTCCAGCTCCAAAGAACAGAATATAGAGTAGAGTAGAACAGAATAAGCTGGGAGGGACCTTGGAGGTCTTCTAGTCCACCCCCTGCTCAAGCAGAACCTATACCTTTTCAGACAAGTGACTGTCCAGAGATGGAACATTTACAACTTCTGGTGGTGAGCTGTTCCACTGGTTAATTGTCCTCGCTGTCAGAAAATGTCTCCTCTATTCCAGGTTGCTTCTCTCCTTGATTAGCTTCCATCCGTTGCTTCTTGTCCCGCCTTCCACTGTTTTGGAGAATAGCATGACTGCCTCTTCTTTGGGGCAGCCCCTCAAGTACTGGCATACTGCTATCATGTCACCCCTAGTCCTTCTTTTCTCTAGAACAGCCAGACCCAAAACCTGCTGCAGGGTTTCTCAGCTCGTTGCTCCCCCAGTTAGAAAGAAGCCACTAAAAAGGTGCTGGGAAAGTGAACGAGGTTCCGGTCTCCTCTGCAAAACAGAGCAGGAGGGGGCAGTTGCACAGACACACACACCCCCAAGATGGCTGCCAGGGCTGCCCCTGAAGAGTTGGCCGGTTTTTGCTGCAGAGGGTTTTTCCCAGGAAGAAGCGGCTGTGCTGCAACCGAAGCCAGGAGAGGCTGCTCCGTTGGCACAGGGGCTGAGGAGGGAAGGCCCCTGGGAACACCTGGGAATCCCAGAGGATGGGATGCCTTCCCTTTGACTCATCAAGCTGCTGCTGCACACCGAGGATGGCAAAACACCCCAGTGTGACATTGCTGGCCCAGGAACAAAGTCGGCTCTGCCCTCCCAGGATCCAGCCTGGGGGGAATTGCATTTAGTTCACTTCCCCGTTCCTTGGTTCTTCCCTGGCCCAGAGCTTCCCTCCTTCCTGTCTTCCACTCCTTGACCAACGTCCAGGGTCTTGCTGGGGGGGCGGGGAGTGGTCCTTCTTTCACCTCTCAAGCAGTGGTGGGATTCAAAAGTTTCCACTACCGGTTCTGTGGGCGTGGCTTGGTGGGCACGGCAGGGGAAGGTTACTGCAAAATCCCCCTTCCCTCCCCACCCCACTAACCCGCTTTCCAGCTCTGTTCTCCTGTGCAGGGCAACCAAAGGAGACCCCGCTGATCAGCTGGGACTCAATGGGGGCAGGGGCAGTCAGAGGCGAGATTGGCCGGTTCTCTGAACTATTCCAAATTTCTGCTACCGGTTCTGTTGAACCGGTCAGAACCGGCTGAATCCCCCCTCTGCTTTCAAGGTTCTGTCTGCCAGGGGAGTCAGGCTGGGCAGGGGATAAAGGTCTCTCTCTTTGCCAACCCAATGAGCTCTTAGGGGGCTGCCCCGGCCAGGAACCCACCACCATTTTCTCAGCTGGTGGAATGTGGACCAAGGGAAAGGCCTGAAGGACAAAGACTTCCCCTGGAGGTCTGCGAGGGGAAACCCGTGAGAAGAAGAAGCTTGAGCTCTGAGGAGCGAAGAGGTTCTCTTGGTAACTTCTAGCCTCTTTGTGTCCCTGTTTCACCTCTGGGGATTTCGGAGACATTATAAGTGTCCTCACCAGCCCTCCTTCCTGGAAGGAAAGCCTTGAAGGCGAGCAATTCGAGTTTTCCAGGCCATGACTAATTCCTGGGGATCTGGGATGAGATTTCAGCGAAGGAAGCGGGAGGACTGGAGGAGCCTTCCATCTAACACTGCCCTCAGCAAGAATAGCTGGGTGGTTCCTAAAAGCAACTAAGCAGGCTGTCAAAGGGACAGGCACGGGATCTGCCGGCCTAAGAGCTTCATCTTTGGCAGGTGGTGAGTGGCATTTTTAAGAGGTTTAGGAAAGAAGGAAACGGCACAGAATGTAAGATCTGATCAAGAATCTGCCCTGCAGCCCATCAGCACCCAAAGGTTTCTGCCTTTTAATCAGACTGGTCAATTTGTAAAGGAGCTTCCGGACTCTGGCTTTTCCCCAGTCTCCCTTCAACATCTTAGTTAACTCTTGGGCAGCGAACATAGCGTCAAATCAAATGCACAGATAAAAACAGTAAAAACAAAATCCCACCCAAAACCTCAGTAAAAGTCACAAGAAGAAAATAATCAGCTCCTCACCAAAGCCATTAAACCACGCAGAATAAAATGCCCCTTTCTGCGCTCACATCCTGGCCTTAAATTCCCAGAGAAGAAACCATTTTGAAGGTCTTCCGGAAGGCCCAATGGATCAAGGCCGGCCAGCCCCCATTTGAGCTCCAGCAACCAAGAAACCCTGAGTAGCCTCTTCACAGGCTCTTATTCTCAATCGAAAAGGGTCTTCGTAGCTCAGGGCTGAACTGGGGGCTCCTTGGTGCTCCCTGTGCTTGGGGTTCTCATGGAGACGTTTCATGACCCAATGAGGGAATACCACCAGGGCTAGAAGCTCTTCCCATCCATGCTGACACAAAGGGCATGCTACAGACATGGTCAGTCAAGGAACTTCAACTGGCACCCTCCATCTCTGCCATGGCTCCCAACCTCTGGAACAGGCGTTTCCAACCTTGGGAACTTTAAGACTTGTGGACTTCAACTCCCAGAGTTCCTCAGCCAGTTTTGCTTTGCTGAACTTTGCTGGCTTGAGGATTTCTGGGCGTTGAAGTCCACAAGTCTTAAAAGTGGCCACGGTTGGAGACCCCTGCTCTGGAACACTGTGCTCCCTGAGGTGAAATCCGCACTCACCCTTTTGGCTTTCCGAAAGGCCTTGGAGACCTGGATGCGCCCCAGTTGGGGGTGTGGGATTCTGGAGGTGGCTAATGGAGTAGAGAATACCCCCATTCTCTTCCACACATGCACTTTGCTCCACCGAGGGAGGGAGGGAGCCGTCTCTGCCAGAGTTTTGCTGGCACTGATGCCAAGCTAGCATCGATCTGTAGTTACCCAGGTCCTCTTTCTCCCGCTTCTCCTAAGCTTAACCCTCTGGCTTAATGAAGCTGCTGGCAGGATCAGGATGCCTGCACGTTTCACCTACTTTGCGCATTTCTTTCCATCATCAAAACGGTTTTTATCTCCAGTTTCTTGCCTTTTATCCATTCACTGCCCCCCAACCCCATATCTTACTCCACTGCCCTGTTCCAGTTCTCCTCCCGGGAAGCCCGCAAGGTCCTTATAGCAGGAGGTCTGCAGGAGAATTGCAAGCAGACCAAAGAGGAAGAGCTGGTGAGGTGATCTGCCCTGGTCAGTGGGTCCCCTTGGCTTGTTGGGTGATCCTTCCTTCCCTCCTTCTTGCCGACGCAAGGAGCATCCTCCGCTCCGCTTGAAGGTTGCTTCCTAACATTTCTGCTGTCCTCCTGAGCTATCAGGGCCTCCCACAGTCTCACCTCTCGAAAGAAGATCCAGTGACGGATTAAAGGCACGTCCCGCCGGTTGGATGCCTTTCCAGCGTGGACAGGCGGTTCCCTCAGCTGCTCCTTTCTTGCCTTTGTCTGCAGTGCTTCACTCAAGATCCATAAAAGAGGTATGTACGTTATTTGCTGATTGGCTACTTTTGGAAATGAGTCTTTTCACCTGTTTCCCCCAAAAAAGGAAATCCAAGATTATTTAACAAAAGGGATCAAAAAAGTGAAGTGGACGCCCACACTCGTGTGATCAGGCCCCAGTGCCATTCTATGTCTGCCAGAACATGCCTGCAAGATAACCAAGTCAGCAAGATCTTAAAAATTTAGAAAGACATAACTCTCCCCGCACCCAAAAAAAATGGTAAAAATAATTTTAAGACCTTGAACAAGCAGTCACATATTTACTGAAATAATCTTAAAAGCCGATATTCACTGCAGTGCTATTTTTTAAAAAATAAATTTTTAGTTTTCTATATATTAAAAACAACTGTTTTTTTCCAGGTTATCACATTTCCATACAAACATGACTTTAATTTCATACTCATCTTTCCCATTTAAATTCAAATCTTACTATTACTTTTCCTATTTTCTATCATTTTTATTACATACTCTCCTCCAGCGCTATTTTTGAAGAACCTTTTATACACAATTCTTGGGACAACAGACCTTCTTCTGGTGGAGCATTCTTTAAACCAGGGGCCACCACCAAGGAGACGTTGGATCTGAGGGTTCTCAGCTTCACTTTATGACACCCCTACCTCTGCCCCCCAACCCCGTCCTGAAGAAGCAGAACTGGCTCGTCCCAAGCTCAGCCAAGGTAGGGAAACTCTAGTTCCCACACTTCCAATCTGGGTCATTTCCTTCATGTTGATCCCAACATTTCCCTTCCAACTCTGCAGGGGTCAACCTGGTTCTCCCCTTTTCTGATGATCTGTTTTGGGATGTTTTTGTCCCATTTTTTCACAAAACGACCTTCTTCCCTGGAGCAGCTGAGCTGAGCATATACAAGCAGAAATTTCAGAGAGGAAACTAACATCATAGCACATGGGAACCCAATCTTGCCTCTTACTTTTGCTCGTGCACATTTACAATGTTTGTTTATTTAATTAAAACCTTTGTTCCATTTCTTTTAATGCTTTCAAGCCCAGAAGGAGACTGCCACGGCTGATGATCAAAGGTTGGAAAACCAAATGCAAAAAATAACCTCTTCCTTTTGCATGACACTTGAGAAACAAAAACTCGCTGGGCCCACAGAGGCTTCGTGGGGATGGTGGCGGGGCTTCCATGGGTAGAGTGTCATCGCCACAGAAACCGCGTCTCCCAGTGTCACAGATCACCTGAGCCTTCTGAGGGTCAAATCGGCTGTTTGCCTTAAGCTCCAAGAGGAAGCAGAAGATGGTGAGATGTTGATCTTCTAAAGCCTGCAGATCAAACTGGGATTTCTCCTGGGCAGAGCAAACACCGTGACCCTGAGGATGACAGGAAGGAGAAGACGGGACTGTTTTGATTTTTGCCTGCTCAACTGTTCTGGGAACTATTGATTACCATCACCAAAATGGACCTTTGGAGGATAGCTTAAGAACTTCAAATGAGGAAGAATAGAAAATGGTGGAATCCTTCAAACAGAGGGAGTCCCCTTTAAATGCTAGAGAGAACAACAACAAAAGCGATAACACTTCCCTACGAAAGGAATCCGCTTCACAAGAAAAGGTTTCAACAAATGCCCAAAGCCGGAACGAATCAAACTCTGTAGAAATGAGCCACCAAAAGTTAGAACTTATTAAATTATGCACTGGACGATCTAAGCTTCACATTGCTGGCTTCCTTGCATAACTGACCAAAACTGATTCACAGACATGCAGCAGAAAAATCCTGATAATTAGGAAGGTTTCACAAGGACACACTGTGAGTAATCTTGTAGTAAATATGACAAATACATGACAGAGAGCTCAGTTTCATGGCAAATACAAGCAACCAAGTGTGAATACCAAACGTAAAAAAAGTTGAATGGCATGTTGTAAATAACAAAGAAACTTTGTATACACCTGAGTCAACTTTTGCTCGGGGCAGTTCATTTGGACTTCTGTCCCGAGTGTGAGGCGCTCTATTTCTGCAGAAATAAGCAGCCGGAACAGGGCCTTCCTCATTCCAGCGTGGTTTATTGGCCATTCCAGCCAGGAAATCATAAAGTCAGCTGAGTTCCAGCCAACACTTTGCTGCAATGTCAGCCAAGAGAATTCCATGGCCAATCAACCTGGGGCCCTTGGGAAAGGTGTCCTGGATGCTCAGTGGACCAGAACAGAGACTTGTCCCGACTCTGCTCTCTTCTCCCTCCTGTTTGTCTAAGTCTTCTTGAGCCACGAAGTGGAATCCTGCTAAAGAGACCAGGGACCCAAGAAAGGCTTCAGGGCTGAGCCTGGGTCTCCCTTCTCCAAGGAGAGCACAGAGCTGCCCTTATGCTGGCATCTGCTCTGGAGGTCAGTGAGCCCACCCCTCTCTCTTCCACAACCCCACAGAAGACCCTGCTCTTTTTGCCTGTCATGTTTGTTGCGGGTAGGGGTGCCTGGGCATGCACATCACATCACATCACACACAAAGAGGCTCTCCAAATTTTTACAAGAGGCCACAATGTTTGGCTACCACAATGAAAAGATCAGGAATTCATTGCAATCAAATAAGTTGCAACGTATTATATCACAGAGCTCAATGGAAACGAGAACACATTTTTTTGTATTCTTATTCTCATCCCATGGGTGACCAGGCAGACGCCTTCTCTCTTGTGCTGGGTGAAATCTTCTGTCACACTGCTAGATGAAGATTCTGGTGTAATTAGATTTATATTTATTAAAAGTTTCATTATTTATTAATCTTGTGTTATACTAATTTAATGGGGGAGGGGAGCACAGAGAAACTGCATTGCATGTGACTGCAGTGTGAATAAGAACTGCAAAGTTAGACTAAGGACCATCCACCTGAAGAACGAGTTCAGGGTCTCCCAGGTTGGCAACTATAAGATTTGTGGACTTCAGCTCCCAGAATTCCTCAGCCAGCGCATGCATTTCGTTCTATCATAATAAGCTGCAACCTATTTGACTGAAATGAATTCATGATATTTTAATTTTATTAACAGAATCCTGGTAACCAAATGTTATGGCCTCTTGTGAAAAAGTGAAGTGCCTCTTTGTGAAGGTGTGGTGCGCGTGCTCAGTGCATCCCAGAAAAAATTCTGGGAGGTGAAGTCTTAAAGTTGCCAGCTTTGGAGATTCCTGAACTAGAAGAAGCTCTCCAAGATTTTCAGACTGTTTAGGGATTTTGAAGGAGGGGTGTGTGGGTTTCTGCTACAGGAAAACCCTCAGAGCAGATGCAGAGGCTGAAGCTACAACCAAAACCTGGTCCTAAACAGAAATGAAAATGATGCCAAAGAAATACAGGAATACCTGATGAGGATGGGAATTTCCCTTGACCCTGTTCAAACACGTCAGTCCTGGCCAGCCCCAGAGATACATCCTCTTCCTGAAACCAAACTCCTTCTCTCTTTCTTCTTGTGAAACTGACCCAGCTGGTTCAGCAGCTCTCTTGACAGTACTTTCCAAATTTTGGCATTTCCATAAACTTCCTGTGTGACACATATTTGGAGAAAGCAGCGTGACTCTGTCAAGGCGTAAACAGAAGCAAGTGCATCTTGACCCTTTAGGCAATTGCTTCGGTTTTTCTTGGAAACATTTTAGAGCAGCGGTCTGCAACCTTCGCCACTTTGAGACTTGTGGGCTTCAACTCCGGAGTTCCTCAGCCAGCAAAGCTAAGTCTGGAATTTGGAGGATGTGAAGTCATCTCCTCTTTCCTCCTACTGACCATCCCTTGTTCTTTCTACACTTCTGGGAATCAAAGGGAGGGGGAAGAGGAACTGATACAATGAGGGAGGGATTGTGGATGGCTTGAAGGTGACGGGAGGGCCCTGCGAGGACAGAGAGCTGAGAAACTTTGGGCAAGGAGAAGCTCCAGAAACGAGAAAGCCAATTCAGGAATTTGGAGGGAGGTGGGCTGGGGAAGGGGATCCGGCATCCCAGAGGTGGTGCCTCTGTCTGGAGCGAGAAAAGCACACCAGTATCCATGACAACCATAAAGAAGAAGGCTCAAGATCCATTGCGCTAGAAAACAGGGATCAAACGGGGGAATGTCAGGAAGATGGGACGGAGAAAGAAGATCGGGATGGAAGAGGATGTCAAACTTCAGGCCAGCAGGATCCCTTCCTGGGTGGTTTCTAAAATCCAGGGCAAAAAGGACCCTTCCTTCTGGCACCTGCTTGGGGTCTCCCCAAGGAAGCCCCCAGAGGAACTTGGAGGGCAGCTGCCAGAGCCAACCGGGACCCATGGCCAGGAGTGCCGGCCATTCATCTGTATTTACTTCCTTTGTTCCTGTTTATGTTCATACCTGTACTCGTCATCTTGTACATGTTTGAGAAACAAACAAACAAATAAATAAATAAAAATGGTGCCGGATGACCTCCATCATTCCATGGTGCTTGACTGGGGATGATGGAGCTTGCATTTTAGTTGGGAAAACCAGCTCTGGGAGGTTTGCAGGGAGAGGGAGGGCATGCTGGAGACGCTCCTCCAAGAAGTTGACTCCTTACCAGGTTCTCAAGGTGGACGTGGGCTTCCCAGCAGCCTCCCTCTTTGCCCCCTCCAGTCTTGAGGTGTCCCTGATCGTCCAGGAGATGAAGAGCTATAGGAAGCGGGGAAAGTGCTGGCTGTGGATCTCCAGCAAGTTTACACTCAGGTCAGAATGTAAATATTCAACCTGGGCAGGAAGTTTTGCTAAGAGCGGCGCCTCCCCCACCTTATCTCAAGATATGATGTGCAAACGAAGGTGCTTAGAAAGATTAGAGACTGGTCAGCCCTTGCAAGGGGCTCTCGGGCTCAGTGGCATAACAAGAGTCTTCACCAAGCAATCATTAAGAGAAGGAAGAAGGTTCAAGACTTGATAGAAAAAGTCTCTCTATCTCCAGGGACAGGTGGACTTCGTCCTCGGAGAAATGTGCACAATGCATTCCTCAGGTGAAAGTCCTGACTTCAACAGGCCTGCGTGCCCAAAGCGAACGCGGGCTTATGGCTGCGTTGCTCTTCAACCTTGGCAAATTGGAGATGGGCGACTTCAACTTCAAGACTTCACCAGCCAGCCAACTGGGGCATTCTGGGTGTTGAAGTCCACCCATTTTCAACTTTCCAAGATTGAGAAACATGACAATAGGCCCTTGAGTTCAACACAGCCTAGACACCAACTGATCCACAGCTGTGTGTCCAGTGACTGGGGAGAGTCAAGATGTTGATGGTCATTTGAGGGCAGAGGAGAAGAAGGGCAAAGTGCTGGTAGGATGGGGTGAGTGAGAGCCTGGCCATAGAGAAAGGCCAAGCTGAAAACAGCTGAGGATGCGGAGGGGTGGCCCAAATTTTGTTTTGGCCCAAACCCATCACCAGTAAAATATTCTAGATTTCAGTTCTGATCTTGAAGAGTTAGGTAGACTTTCCAGAATGCCAAGGCTTGTTCTGGGTGTAAAACAACTGCTCTTCCATTTTATGTACATCCCGACCTCCTAGAGTCCTTGCAGGAACCTGCCTGGTGTCATGGCCAACCTTTCGTGTGTAACCTTGATGAAATTCTGGAGAAAGCGATAAAGGGCCAGGCAAACTGAGGAAAGCAAAAGTTATCTCTCTGTGTTGTGGTTAGCCGGCAGCAGATGAGGACGGTGGAGGGGAGCGAGGACTCAGATGAGAGGCCAGGACCATCAGGGAGTGGACTGCTGCCTTCAGAGATTGTAGGGGCTGGCAGCAGCGATGAGGAGGTTCCCGAGGAGCCTGTGCTAAGTGCGCGTGAGCTCAGGATCGCTCGGAGGAAAGAGCAATTACAACAGCACGGACGACTCGGGAGTAAGGCTGCAAGGTAATGGCCCCTCCTTCAAGAAGATAAAAGCCAGCTGTGAAACTATCCTTCTTTGCAGAAGGCAAAGACATTTTGAGACTCCAGCCTCGTGGATGTTCCAGTATCCTGAGTTTGTATTTGAGGATTCTTATTTTGCAAATTATTTCTTGTCTGTTATCTTTTGGCAAGTCTCGCACATTTTGGCAAGGCTTGTGCTTATTTCAGCTAATTATTTTGCAGAAGCATTACAAGGTTTCTGTTCTTTTTGAATTGTGTTTGATTTGTCGGAAAAGGGTGTGGGTAGAACACTGTGTTCCAAAAGGTGAAAAAGGAAAACCCAGCGAAGACCAATAATTTCAATAACATTACTTGAGAAAGTGTCTATGCAGATTCTCAGTCAACCAGGTCATGGCTGTCCCAAAGTTGCTTTTTCAAGAGGCGACTGGACACCATCCAGTCAGAGCTGAAGAAGCTTCTTGGAGGAGAAGCAAAACATCTTCAAAGAAAAACAAGGAAGTCCGGTTGCCTCTTGAAAAAGCATCTTTGAGTTGAAAAAATTCTTCTGAGTGGCTTAAAGAAACTGATTGCAGGTCATGAAGTGTTATTCCCTTAGCTTTGGTGCTGCCCCTGGGGCAGCAGAGGATGGGTCCCTCTTCTACATACTGCACCACAGTGGTTGACAAGGACACCCCACTTCTTCTTACGTGTCATGCCCCTATTGGAATCTGACTCCGAGGGAGAGGAGGAACAGCCAACAGGGAGTGGGAGTGTGTCTCCGGAGGTTGTGGAGGAAACTGGAGAAGGGCACAGGCTGGCTGGGCAATCAGAGGAAGACCCAGGCCCATCTCCTCTTCATCTTAGAGCACACAGGGAGGAGCAGATAAGGGAGAAATGTGAATGGTGTGGTCTATGGGGGAGGAAGGGGCCCTGATCCCCTTCATGGGTTGCAACTGTGAGGACTGTTTAAAAGGACAAACTGCACATGGCCCAGTGCTGGAAGCAAAGCGTGAAATAATTCTAGTCTTACAGTTCTTATCTGAGTTTTGACATCCTTCCCAGTGTGTGTGTCTGTGGATATTTTCAAGCTCTTATCCTACCTTCTCTCATTAATTGCTTCAGTGTGGTTTGTGTTGTTTTTTTCTATTTATAATTTATATATATTTTGAGTTTGAATGGAAGGTCTTCCTTTTCACAACTGTTTGTGGAGGAGTTTTTTCTCCAGTCAGTGATAATTGGAGCTTTGAAGCCAAGTTGAAGGAATTAAAGGGACTTCGCCTGTTTTGTGGACTTTGTTGCTTTTGTATCCCACCCTGGGTCATCACATTACATGTACAAGCCACGTCTTCCCAGACGATACTTGCACCTTGCAGTTTTTCTACTTGATGCGGAACTTTACAATGTCCCCAGTTAATTTCTTTTTTTTTAATAAACTTTATTAATTTTACTTTTTTTAAAAAAGACAACAACACAGCTACAAATTATATACAACAAAAAGACGAACAAGTCTTGGCGTAGGCCAAGAGGGAAAGAGAGGAAAGCTTGAGAGAGGAAAGAGGGAAAGGGAAGAGAAGGGGGGGGAAAGTGGGGAAAACAAAAGTAGGAAAAACAGTTATAATAAAACCATATTTTTGTGACTGTCTGTAAGGTCATTTCTTCTTCAAAACTATCGTCGGCAGTGCTTCTCTTTATCTCTGCCTCAGAGGCCTCGGCCTTAGTTTTCTTAGCGGTGATCTATCTTTGATTAAGCCAAATGTACAAAGGATTCCAATTGCTAGAATAGATTGAAGATTCTTCATTTTTTAATGCTTGGGTTAGTTTGTCCATTTCTGCGCATTGTAAAATTTTCTGAATAACCATAAGTTCAGTGGGGATAGAAGGTAGTTTCCAGCACTGGGCAAATGCCAGTCTGGCCGCGGTTAAGATATGGATTGTAATGTACTTTGATTTTTTGGATATTCGTTTATCAAAAATTCCTAGAAGGAAGGACTCTGGTTTGTACTCAATTTGTTCCATGGTTATTTCCTCTAGCCAGTGCCTAATTTTTTGCCAATACTTCTGGGTTTCCTTGCATGACCACCATATGTGGAAGAAGGTACCTTCTATGTTTTGACATTTCCAACACTTGGGGCTCGTGTTGGGGTACATCTTCGCCAATCTCGAAGGGGGCAGGTGCCATCTATAAAACATTTTATATAAATTTTCTTTATAAGCTGCTGATTTCATGATCTTAATGTTCCTGTTCCAGACTGTTTTGTTTGAGCAATGAGAGGCTGAACCAGAGCATGAGTGCAACAATACTTTATTTTACAATAAAGGGCTGACCGTGCTTGCCAAGCCTGGAACTGGCTCGCAGCAATCAGCAACCGGTTGGACCCCGCAGCCTGCTTTTATAGCTGGCTGCTGGGGAGAGCCAACCAATGGGAATGGGGGAATAACGCCCACGTAAAGAGAGTGGACCTGAGTGAGAACTCCTTGAGTCCTCAGGACATAACACAGACCTTTTCCCATTCTGCTAGGGTAATGCTCCGACCCACATTTCTGCTCCACGCAATCATATTTCCCTTGACAATTTCTTGTTCTAGTTCTGTTTCTAATAAATATTTGTAAAATTTAGATATATTTTTTTTACTTGGTCCTAATAGAATTTTGTCTAGAGTCTGTAATTTATTGTAGATTCCAAATTCCTTAATGTCTTGTTTTTATTTACTATGAATTTGAAGGTACACCCACTGATCAATTATAAATCCTCGTTCTTGTAATTCTTGTCGTGTTTTTAACTTTCCTTGTAGGTCTAATAAATTTTCGTACTTAATCATTTTGGTTATATCCAGATTATTAGGGTGTACTATCGCTTCCATTGGAGATAGCCAAATCGGTATTTTTAGATAAAGTTTTTTACGTACTTTTTTCCAATTAGTTAATAAAGAGTCCCTAATAAGATGCCTATGGAAATATGATTGCCTGGGTTTCCCCGATTCCCACAGAAAGGCATGCCATCCTTTCTGCATATCGTGGCCTTCTAATACTAGTGTTCTTTTGTTGGTTAGGTTTACCCAATCCTTTATCCATAGTAATGTGGCTGCCGTATGGTATACTTCCCAGTTTGGCAAGGCTAACCCTCCTCTGCTTTTCAAATCTTGTAGGGCTTTTATGTTAATCCTAGCTTTTTTCCCCTGCCAAATGAAATTCAATGTTATCTTGTTTAGTTCCATAAAAAAAAATTTATTTAGTTTGATTGGAATTGTCTGGAATAAATATAGAAATTTTGGCAGAATATTCATCTTAATCAAAGCAATCCTGCCCAATAAGGAAAGTTGTAACTTGCTCCAGAAATCTAAGTCTTTCTTAGATTGTTGGAGAAGTTTGTCATAATTATTTTCTTTTAACGATTTGCTTTGTGGAGTTAGCCAAATTCCTAAGTATTTAATTTTTTTTGTCACCTGTATTCCCATTGTTGTCTCTAGCTTTTTATTCTGGTCTCCTGTTAAATTTTTAGTCATTAATTTTGTTTTTCCCCTGTTTATTTTAAATCCCGCGACTTCTCCAAATCGTTCTAGTTCTTCTAATAAATTGTGTCCTTTTTCTATGGGCTCCTCCAGAAAAAAAACCAAATCATCAGCGAAAGCCTGTACTTTATATTCTTCTGATTTGATCCTCAGACCTCTAATTCTCAAGTTTTGCCTAATGTACGTCAGAAGAGATTCTAGGGCGAATATGAAAAGCAGAGGGGAGAGAGGGCAACCCTGTCTTACCCCCTTTTCTATTTTTATCGGGCCAGTTTGTTCCCCATTTATTAAAATGTTTGCCTGTTGAGTGTGGTAAATTGTAGTGATGACATTTTCAAATCTGGTGCCAAGTCCCCAGTTAATTTCAATCCCATTAATTTATCTGTCAAAAATATCCACAGGATATGGTCAAAATTGTCAAGATGGCATCCACAACAATAGAAGCAAAGCTGTACTTGCTTTTTTATATAAAATAAGTTGCAAAAAAACCCCAACAACCCCAGAGCTTCAACGGCACCATCAGGTCCACCCTCCTGATTTTCTCTTTACCAAAAACTGTGGGGCCTCCTGACCATCCAACCTCACCTAGATATTCCGGAATCTTGTCAACACGAAGAGTCACCTTCTCCACTTTGTCCCTTGGGAAGGCCCTCCATGAGTTCTCAATCAAAGTGTTGAACACCTCGGAGCCCATGGCAGGCCTCCTGTTAGGGTGCTCGGTCCATAATTTCCTTCCAAGCTCCAGAGGAGCCACCAACCAGCATGTGAAATGATAGACGGTTTAGACCCGGAGTCTCCAATGTTGGCAACTTTAAGCCTGGAGGACTTCAACTCCCAGAATTCCCCAGCCAGCAAAGCAAAGAATTCTAGGAGTTGAAGCCCTCCAGGCTTAAAGTTGCCAACATTGGAGACCCCGAGTTTACACGATAGGGAGACAGATTTGAGTTAAATGTTAAGCAAGGCCTCCTTTCCCTCTGGGATTCCTGGGAAGGGAGGTTGACTGGATGATCCTTGGGTTCCCTCCCTCTTTGATTCTCGGAAGTAAGGGAAGAACAAGGGGTGGTCAGTAGGAGGAAAGGGGAGATGATTTCATACCTTCCAAATTCCAGACTTTCAGAGTCTGGATGTTCTTGAGAAACTGGTCATATGACCTTGCTATATAACTGTACTCAAAGAACAAACAGCAATTAAAAAATACCCTTTATTGCTAATCAGAAAAACAAAAGTCTGTTGATAAAAGGCAGATTAAAAATGGACTGGCCACTGAACTGTCACCCTTCAGGCGAGGATTACCACCAGGCCACCATGTGAGGTTGGCTCTGTCAGGACTCCTGGCCCTGCGCAGTGGAGAGGATGCCCAAGATCCTTTAGGGGAGTCTGACTTCTGAACTGCCAGAAGCGTTGCTGAGTTTAGGGGCAAAGGCTGCTAATTGAGGTCAGCATTTCCTTCGGCAGGACACCTTCTCCAAAGGCCCATGGCTCTGCCACAACCTGAGCCCACTCTTGCTGATGTCACAAACCCCACCTCTTGTTCTTGAGACAATTTTCCTTGTAAGGATACAAGCATCAAAGTTACAGTCCTACAATCACAAGTGGGAGGGGATGGGTGGTAAGGAGTGATGGGAAGATTAACAGTAATAGTAGGGTACACTTTGTAAATAGTCGAACATTGGCAAGCAAGTCATGCCAATCAAAAAGTACTGAGCACAACGGGAGGGGTTTGTCCTTTTATAAAGTACAGAAACGGAGGATACCTTCATTTGGTATATGTGAGACAACAGAAAGCAAATGGTCAAACCATAAATTGATGACATGTGAAAGTTGAACAGTAGAAACATTTAGTAGACTTCTAAATAACATCCCATCAATGGCTAATTTGGGGGCTACATTACTTTTTCATGGTTGGGTTCGTTTCTCTCTTAAAACCTTCAAGGACTTCAGAATCTGCTGTCTGTTGCATAAATGTCTATGGAGGAACTCCTCAGTCATCCGGGTCCCGGTTGTCCCAAAGGTGCTTTTTCCAAAAGGCAACTAGATTTTCTTGATTTTTTTTTTCCCTTGAAAAGTTTAATTTCTCATCCAAGAAGCTTCTTCGGTTCTTTGGATTAGAAGTGAAACATTTTCAAAGAAAAAAAAGCTCAAGAAAATCTCTATTGTGTAGTTGCTGGAAAGCAAATTCTCACATGCCAAAAGAAATGACCTCAACCCAGAAGTTAAAAAACACGTTTTTCTGAAGTTTAAAAAGGAGGCCCAGACGGCCATGTTAAAAGAACGAACATCAGGTTTTCAGGTGTGAATCACGGAGCCTAAGATTCCAGGTAACCCAATGTTACCCAGCCGGGGGGGGGGGCTTCTCAGCCAGAAGGGGGCCCTTTTCCTTGGGGTGGGTGGGTGAGGGATTTGCCTCCACTTATCTTGTCCTGGTTTTGCAAAAGTGTAAATGGGTGCCACTATTTTGACCTCTGGGTGATTCCCCCCCCGGCCCCCCAAGGGCGGATCTGTTGCCTGGGCCTCACTTTTGTGCCGATGCGCCCACATCTTGTCCTCCCCTGCATTCCCTCATTTAACCCTGGGATCCTGCAATCATTACCCACTTTATTTAGACAGAGGGGAAGGTTAATAGCTAATCATCCCCAGAGATTAAGAGGTATCTATTAATAAGGCACTTTTAACGTTTCCTCTCCCTTAAAACCATGTCAAGTACCACAAAACACAAAAAGCTGAGAATCTCTCTCTCTCTCTCTCTTGATTTCTCCAGTTGTTTTGTAGAATATTGATATATTCCCATTGTTATCGATCTATTTTCATGGTGTTCCCTTTTCGTTGATTATTGTGTAGGTTATAATATTTTACTTTTGTTTGCACTCCTTTCATTTTCTCCCTTTTTATTACGGTAAGCTGTCTAGAGTAGCCCCATGGTAGGAAGACAGCAAATAAATTTGACAAATAAATTTTAAAAATGAAATTTTCTTCTCTGAGAAATGGAGAGCCTCTCTGGACATCTTCTTCCTTTCTGTTGCTGTTCGAATTTCATCATTTTCTCCTCTCCTCTTGTCTAGACTAGAGATGGCCTAGGAGTGATATCAAAGGCGGGTATTCAGCCGGTTCTGACCAGTTCTGGAGAACCGGTAGCGGAAATTTTGAGTTGTTCAGAGAACCGGCCAATCCCACCTCTGACTGGCCCCGCCAACCCCATCTCTTCTCTGCCTCCCAGTTGGTTGCCCTGCACAGGAGAACGGAGCTGGAAAGCAGGTCAGTGGGGTGGGGAGGGAAGGGGGATTTTGCAGTATGTCCTTCCCCTGCCACGCCCACCAAGCCACGCCCACAGAACCGGTAGTAAAAGAATTTGAATCCCACCACTGATTATGATAGCAGCGTTCCAATATCTGAGGGGCCGCCACAGAGAGAAGGAGGGGGTCAAGCTATTCTCCAAAATACCTGAGGGCAGGACAAGAAGCAATGGATGAAAACTAACCAAGGAGAGGAGGAACCTGGAATGAAGGAGGAATTTCCTGACAGTGATTAAAATCAACCAGTGGAGCAGCTTGCCTTCAGAAGTTGTAGGTGCTTCCTCCGTTGAGGTTTTTAAGAAAACACTGGACAACCAACTGTCTGAGATGATACAAGGTCTCTTGCTTGAGCAGGCGGGGTTGGACTAGAAGACCTCTAAGGTCCCTTCCAACTCTGTTATTCTGTATTTTACTCCTCCTGCTCTGCAATCCTTTGCGTCTTTCTTCCCTTCTCTGTTCCTGCTTTCCTTGTAGTCCTCGTAGGTAAGAAAATGAGGCGGGGCCCTCCAATACTTTGTGATTAATTCTTGTCCCCAGCTTCTTGGGGTGAAAAGTCCAGAGTACACCACCTGCAGGGCTTTCATACCATGCCAAGGAATCCACTTGTTCCCAAACGGCCTGGACATTGTTGTCAAATAACAGCAACCCAGGCGCTGACACACCACTTAGAACAGACAGAGAAGAAACACATTTCAAAGAGAATGTCAATATTGTTTTAAAAAGCTACACACTGAAAGTAGGCAATACTCCCTGGTTTCCGTTCTCCCCTTCTGCCACCTGTGTGTAGGGCACTTTCTTTACCTCCTCTCTCCAGAATCACTCCTCTACTTGGAAGGGGCACTGGACCTTCCTGCTGCTGCCTTCCAGATGTGCTAAATTTGCAGGACAAACCTAAAACATCTGGTCATCAAGCCACCCGGAAAAGCTGCCAAGGGCGCCCACTCACAGTGGGAGAGGCTGGACTTCCAAGCCTTGCTAACATGGCATATGCATTTTCTTTTTAATCAACCCTTTCTTCAAAAGAGACTCCTTGAATATTGGTTTTTAAGCCCTGAAAGGTAACTGATTGTGGAGAAAATCGGGGAAGGCTGTTGCGTAGAATCAGGGGTCTCCAACCTTGGGAACTTGAAGACTTGGGGACTTCCACTTCCAGAATTCCTCAACAAGTTGTGCTGACTGAGGGATTCTGGGAGCTGAAGTCCCCAAGTCTTCAAGTTCCCAAGGTTGGAGACCCTTGGAGTAGATGGAAGAGAAAGAGAAGGAAGTTGGTGCTCTTTTGTGCGGGAGGTAGAGACCCCAGACCGGACTTCCTGAAGCAGAGATGGAAAACACTGGAAGGGACCGTAGAGTCTTGGGGACGGAGCCCTCTCGTCAAGGGGGCAAGTCTCAGCTCCATGGAGGCCCCCTCCTTCTCCTGCCCTCAGAGCAATGGCCTCCAACTCAGCCTAGCCTTCTGGAAGGGCCAATTGCTTCCTGGTGGGCCCCCTCCTAGGATGGCCACACATTCCAGACAATGGGCCTTCTCCTTGGCCAGGCCAAAACTGGTGGGGAGACGCCACCACACCCCCATAGTCACTGGAGCAGCCCTCCCCATGCGGGTTTGAGCGCAGCAGTTATGCTGGTTGCTCGTGGTGTGGCCAGTTGGCGTGAAAGACCTGGTCTGGCTCGAGCCTGTAATAATGCAAGCGGTGGGTTGGCGGGTGTGCGTGCGTGCAGAAAAGTTACCTGCAGAGATTTGTTTTTAGAAGGTCAAACTCCAGCTTTTTCAAAGTTAGGCTCCAGCAAACAGTTGAAAAGTTGTCAGTCCTTATCCCAATTAAGGTTAATGACTTGCTTTCTGGCAAAGGTTCATTGATTTTTAACAGTTGCAAGAAGCAGCCAAAAGACATTCCTTGTTTCTCTCTCTCTCTCCCTCCCTCCCTTCGTGTGTGTGTGTGTGTGTGTGTGTGTGTGTGTGTGTGTGTGTGTGTGTGTGAGAGAGAGAGAGAGAGAGAGAGAGAGAGAGAGACTTTCTTGATGCTTTGCCGCTTCCAAACCCAAAAAGGTTTTATCGAGAGAAGAAAAAAATTGTGAGCCAAAACAGTTGAACCCTTATGGTACCTGCAGTCCAGACAATGGCAAAATGCTTTCCTCCAGAAGTTACGGGTGCTCTATCCCTGGAGGTTTTTAAGAAGAAATCGGGCAGCCAGTTGTCTGAAACAGTAGAGGGTCCCTGGCTTGAGCACAGGCTAGAAGACCTCTAAGGTCCCTTCCAACTCTGTTCTTCTGTCTGCTTTACTAGGTGAAATGAAAGGAGACTCCTAAGAGGGGCATCGTTCCCGCAAGCCCCCAGTTCCCAGGGCTGCCCCCCTGTGGCTTTTCTCTCAGGTTTGGTTTAGGATTGCGGGACAAGAGAGGATGCATTTTTCTCCTTTGCTACTCGTAGTTTAATCCTTGCTGTTTGCCAAGGTATTTCTTGTTTAACCACCAGATTAAGTGTACCCTTTCCAAGGTAAGCAAACTGGCAAGAATGCGGCTAACCTCCATTTACACATTGCTCACAGGCAGGGAAAACGTTGCTCCAAAACAAGAGGAATTGAGAGACATGGAACCTGCCGGTGTGACCACTTTCAGGTCTGTTCAAGGCTCTTCTTTGGCAGTGAGGGATTCTGACAGGGTTGCTGTTCTGTTTCCAATTCTTCTGCTTCTTTGCTAACTGACCTAAGTGAGATGGAGGGCAGATTCACTGAGGGGCATTAGGAGCTTTGACGGCGCACCGTTTGCACACATTTAATTTGGTGTCAGAGCATAGTTTTTAATGCCCTGGATGAGAAAACCACTCCTGTGAGCTTGGGTATCTCCCACAAAAACATCAGCATCCAATGGTGAACCTCTAAACCAGAGGTCTCCAAACTTGGCAACTTTAAGGCTTGTGGACTTCAACTCCCAGAATTCTCCAGCCAGCTGGCTGTTGAATTCTGGGAATTGAAGTCCACAAGCCTTAAAGTTGCCAAACTTGAGGACCCCTGGTTTAACTACTCGATGCATCTATTGAAGAGAGCAGCAACTCACTGAAGCTTCTGCCTTTGTAAACGACATTTGTGAATTGGAATTCTGGGAGTTGCAGTCCACAAGTCTTAAAGTTGCCAAGTTTGGGGACCCCTGCTCTAAACAGCTGACTTGATGGGGTGGCTGTCTTCTCAGCTGGTCTCCGTTAGGAATTGCTTTAACGTTCTGTTGGAATCATTTTGCGCAGGGGTGTCCAACCTTGGCCACTTGAGGACTTCCTGGCTAGCTGGAGAATTCTGGGAGCGGAAGCCGACAAATGTTAAAATGGCCAAGGTTGGACACTCATGGATTAGAGGGAGCTGCCCACCTAAGAACAAAACCTGCACACATTGGTCCTCCTAGCAACCCATCCTCCCCCTTGTACAACCCAGAGTTGCCCTCTATTCAAGCACGTGTGTCCCAGAATCCCTTCCGAATGCCTCAAAGATTTCTGGGCACAAGTTTTGGGTTGTGAGAAATGCATTCTCCATTCAAACCAGTTTTGACCATAGCATTGGGTAGCCCTTGTGCTACACTCCCACTTTCTGGCGTTCATTGATCAACCAGCCCGTGGTAAAATGGTGCCCTTTGGTTCATTTCATATTATGGGCTCAGAATCTGGCGTAGCTGTGGTTGGAAGTCCCTTCTTTGACTCCTGAAGGGCCCCGTGCCTCTTCTGGTCTCCAAGTTGGCAAAGAGATGAGTCACCCTGGTAGGAATGCCAGGCCTGCGTTCTTGGGGAGTTCCCAGCTCCATGTGTCGGGATGCCAAGTGATCTGGAGTTCTTGCGTGTTAGGAACTGAACTGGCCGGGCAGCTCCAGAACAAAGAGCAGCCCAGCCCCTCCTTCTTCAGCACCTCCTGCCAAGTCACCTGCTGCAGGACTACAAAAACCCAGCACAGGTACTGCTGCAGGGCATGTGCAGTTGGGCTTCCCTCTGCGGCATCTCCGAAGAGAAGCTGCCTCTCCACCGGAGCACCTGTTGGGACTTAAGCATCATCCCTGGATAAGGAACAGGATCGCCAAGTTACATATTACTCAGCAGGAAAGGGGGAAAATTTATCATTAACTGGGCTACTCAGCCAGGAGGTATAAGAAGAAACGGATCAGCCCAGACCGGGAGGCCCTGAAACTGGCAGGATGGCCACCCCGGCGGCTACCACGGTGCTGGCCCAACAGGAGTCGACCTCGCCTCACATCGCAATCGCAAATGCAGCCGACATCTCGGTGATTGTCATCTACTTCCTCGTTGTCCTAGTGGTTGGCCTGTGGGTGAGTGCCAGCTTTCTTTGTCCTTGTTGGTGGGGTGCAAATAAGAAAGTGGAAGGAGCTTTTCTGGAAGATTTGGGTCCAGGAACCAAATCCAGGAATTGGGCCTGGCTAAGTCTCGGGAAGAGAAGGACCAGGGGAGACACGATAGCAGTCTTCCAATACTTGAGGGGCTGCCCCAGAGAGGAGGAGGAAGGGGCCAAGCTATTCTCACCTGAAGGCCAGACAAGGAATAATAATGGATGGAAACTGAACAAGGAGAGATTCAACCTGGAAATAAGGAGAAACTTTCTGACAGGGAGAACAATCAACCCGTGGAACAGAAGTTGCCTTCGGAAGTTGTGGGAGCTTCATCCCTGGAGGCTTTCAAGAAGAGACTGGATTTGTCAGAAGTGGTGTAGGGCCTCCTGCTTGGGTGGGGGGTTGGACTAGATGATCTACAAGGCCCCCTCCAACTCTGTTAATCTGTAATCTGTAAACCTAGGGAGATCCGGGAAGGACCAAGGGTCCGGCATATCAGGATGGCTGAGCAAGAGATGGGGAGGGGCCAGAGGGAGGGAGGGGATGGGTGTTGCTGGGCAGCTGAACTGGCAAGGGGTGGGTGTTGGGGTCACGGAAGAGAGGAAGCTGACATCGGAATGGAAAAAGCTTCCCAATGCCCGGCTCCGGAGGTTGTGTGTGTGTGTGTGTGTGTGTGTGTGTGTGTGTGTGTGTGTGTGCTGGGGGAGGGCGGGATAGTTCCCATCTTTTCCACTGCTTCCTCCCCCTTTGGATAGAAAATTCCCACCTGGCTGGGAAGTTCCAAAGCCCATCAGGCACTTTTCCCATCTGAGAAGGAATGTGATGGGCTGTGAGAACAACCTTGGCAGGCAGGAGGAGGAGGAGCTGCAGGCAAGCAACGGAATCTGAGCACAGACCAGAAACGGAGAACGTGTCTCAGGAGGGGCAGCCGTCATTAGGCGATGTGGTTATAAGGTGCGACATCGCATGGCCACACCACTGAGTGGTGGCACTTCTAGTGAATCCATGCCATTGTCGAGCATGGGATTTGTACTCCTTTGCCATGGACATCTCCCTCTCTGGCTTCCAGGCCTCACTGTTAGTCTCACTTGTGGGAAACCGGCAGAGAGAATCACAAATGACCGTCACATGAGTGTGGAGATGCTGAGGACGGTTGTAAGAAGACCAGGTGTAAGGGCCATTCATTCAGCGTCATCGTAAGATTGGACAGGCGCTGAATGAGCGGTCATTAAGCAAAGTCTGCATGTAAAGGCCGGGCGTTTGCAGACTTTCACGCTTCTGTTAGTGTAAGTTTACCCTAAAGGTAGTGTTTGCATTGTTGGTTGTGAGGTCCTGTCTGGACCACCTGGAAGGGTTGACAAGAAGCCCCCTTGGCAAGCAGTGTGTGTCAGCTGGGCCAACCGCCTTAGAATGGACAGGAGGTCCAAGGAGCCACACATTGTCCCAGAAAATGGACCCGGGTGGCCAGGGTCTGCGTTGCTGCAGCCCCTCTAGCACTGAGCAATGCTATCAGCAGTGAAGAATTGCAGGAAGTGAAGACAAGGGGGCTTTCAACCCTTCAGCAGAGGGGCACCGACATTCTGCACATGCCTAGTGGAGCTCTCCTCTGTCTGCTCAGGTTCCCATGGGGGCTCTTGGTTTAAAGAAGGCTGAGAATTCCAGTCTGTTCCATCTTGTCCCAAGGCAAACCTCATCCACGTAGCCCTTTGCCAAAGTCCAGCTGCCAAACTCCGGGGAGGAGCTGGCTAGGGAATCCTGGGAGTTGGAGTCCTCACACCTTAAAGTTGCCAAGGTGGGGAGATGCTCGTGTGGGCGATGCCTCCTGGGCTCTCCAGGCCCCCCACCCAGGCAGGTTGCCAGGGCCTCCAGGCAGCCTTGGGTAGCACAGCAAAGTGTCGCGCTGGGGAGGCCTTCTGGCCCTCAAAGGCTCCATTGCTTCATGGTCTCCTCCAGGCTGTCCACTTGTGTGGAAGCCCAGCTCACCACAGAGAAGGCCAGGGAGAGGCCAGAGGGGCAGCCTGGCCCTTGCTTGGATGGCCGGGGCAGCGAAGGAGGTCTTGGAGCAGGCAAGGAGGAAGAGCGGGTTCTTTTGCCATGAGATAGAGCCAATCTCCCAGCTAGGAAAGCAGCCCCAGGGGCCCCTGAGGGAAGAAGGGATCAAGGCCTTTCCAAAGCACCGGAGCAGCTTCTCAAGACAGGCACCTGGTTCTGGCCAAACAAGCCCCTGGACCTGGCAGGGGGGGCTGGGCAGCCTCTTGCACTGAATTGGGTCTGCACCTCTAAAGGTGAGGACCCAATTCCTTTCCTCTTCTTTGCAAGGGCTTTGGGCCTCTCTCAGACACCAGGAGGGCTGGGTGCAGCCTTGCTCCCTTCAAACAAACCAGGAACTCCCTGGTTCCGAACCAGGAAGCTAAACCTCCCCCTGCCCAAGGCTGGGTGTCCCTGAGTTTTGTGAGTGCAGACCCCTGCCACCTCCCAGAAACTGCCAGCCTGCCTTCTCTCTGGGGCAGCGGAGGCTAAACTGGGCTGCTCCTGCACTTGAAAACCAGGGGAAACTAACTTGAACTAACTAAAGGGATCAGATGCGCCCCTTGACTCACGACTCAAGTTGCAAAGAAGGAGGCATTTCCCGCCCTGTCTCAAGAAAAGGCCTGGGCATCACGTGCCCAAGAGCTTGCCAAGGGGACAGAACTACTCATCCCGGCCAACTGCTCCTTGGCACCCTCCCAGAGACACTCTGGAGTGGGGCAAGCAAGCCAGCCAGCAAGGCTTCCTGGGCCATCTGAAGGCCTGATGTGGGGACTGGCCTTCTCTCCCCTTCCCCGGGGGTGGTCAGCCAGCCAGGGTGGCTCATCCCTGCTATAGAGGGCAGGGCCAGAGCAAAGGAGGGGGCCGAGACAGGGGAGGTGCTGGGCTGATCTCAGAGGCGTCATCCCTGCCCCTGCCGGACTCAGGGAGAAGCTCCTGGGCCGTCCTGAGGAAGGAAGGGCCGAGTTGGGGGTGCAAATGGGGTCACACTTTCTCTGTCCTTGAGGCTCTGTCCTTGCAGGGGACTCTCTGTACTGGCTGGAGCAGCTGACTCTTGGTCTAAGCCAGGGATCCTCAGCCTGGGCAGCTTTCAGGTGGGCAGACTTCGTGCCTGGCTGGAGAATTCGGGGAGCTGATGTCCACCCTTTGGAAAGTTGCCAAGGCTGAGAAACCCCGGCCTGAGCTGCGCTTCCACACTGGACATGCACTCAAGACAAACCATCATCGGAATGAAACCCTCTTTGGCAAGTTGGCCGCAGAGCAAAACCGGGGGGTTTTTTTTGGGTGGTCACTCCTGTCTCTTTTCAGGTGGTAAAAAAAAAATCTCGCTTTTGGGGGGAGATTCAAAACTCAGCCCTTGGTGAAGATCAGTGCAGGCCTTCAGAAAGGGGGAGGGACATCTCTGCTCCAGCTGCCCCTCCCCCCCCACCGCCCGGCTGTTTTCTGCAATTGGGGTCAATCAATGGCCAGGAAATGTTTGTCTGCCTAAGGTCTCCTGGTTGAAATATGCGCAGGAGACTTTAACCAAGAAAGCTCTTTTTGCACGGAACGCTCTGAGGCAGGGCGGGGGGTGGCAACGGCTGCTTTGGCAGTCACTTTTCCTGGATCCCTTAAGAGCAGCCTTTGGTCAAAAAGGCCTGGTCTTAAACACAGAGCCTGGGAGGGAAGGAAGGAAGGAAAGGAAGGAAGGAAGGGGGGAAGGAAGGAAGGAAGGAGGGAAGGAAAGAAGGAAGAACGGATGGCAGGCAGGCTGGAGGAAAGGGAAGGATGGAAGGATGGCAGGCAAGGAAGGGAAGGGAAGGGAAGGAAGGAAGGAAGGAAGGAAGGAAGGAAGGAAGGAAGGAAGGACGGCTGGGTGCCTTCACAATGGCCCAGAGGGTGGCAGCGCCGGAGAATTTCAGGCCAGGAGCCCCCCCTCCACAAGGGCCAGGCAGCTGCTCGTTGCCAGAGGCTAGCAGGTGGCTTTGGAGTCCTCAGTTACCTGAGATAGGTGGACTGGCCACCTGTTGGCATAAATCTCTGCTGAGGAAATTCCATCCGGGCAGCCGTTTCAGTCGGTTGCAGCAAAGACAATAAAATCGTCCCCGGTCCGATGATAAATCGTGGCTCTTCCGCTCTTTTGCAATGAGCCCTGGACGCCTCGCCCGGTGGAACCGCCACTGGCCATTTGTAACCGCCGCAGTTGCCCTCCGTCTCTCTGCGCAATTAGCGCAACGGGTGGGTGGCAAATCATCTGAGGGAGCCCGCAAAAGGCGAGGGACCAAAAGGCGCCGGTTTTTGCCTCACTGCTTACTCCGAGGCTTCTTGAAGCCCCAAGGATCCAAAGGCAGGCCCTGAAAAAGCTCCCTTGATCCCCTGAGGAATTTGGACGGTGCCCAGGAGGACCACGGAGCAGGGAAACGCTTGGAAAGCAGGTGATCTACTGTCCCTTTCCTTATCGGTGCTGATCTCGTGGGTGAAGCCTCACGGCCCGATACTGCAGGCTGGGAAGCCCGTTTGGATGTCTGGGAGAGGAGGTGCGCGCACCGCTTGGAGGAGGTGATGTTCATTAGGAAGAAAGACACAGAAAATGCGGGTCGCCTGCAAATCCAGTGCAAATCCGACAGGAGAAACGGAAGGGGGAACTGTAATATCCACAGGAATGGTGCCCGTTGCCAGGAAACAATAATAAATACACTCTTGAATGCCCTTTTAAGTGGCGTATAGCATTACATTGATTTAAACATGTTTACATATAAGAAGAAAAGACATTCAGACGTGAATCATATCGTAAATGGATCGATGCAGCCAACACCCACATAAGCAGGTATTCACACCAAACAATCAAGCATCAAACAGTAGCCTAACCAAGGAAGTACCAAGGGGAAATCCACTCCCCCCCCAACCAATTCTGAGAGGACAAAGTGCTCTCTATTAACAGGGAGCAAACTTCACTCACACTGATGATGTTGCCTAGTTGGGTAAGGAAACGTCTGCAAGCTAAAAACTCAGCTCAAGAACACCAAATGCCTAAATGACTTTCCTTGGGGAAGCAACTGGAATCTTTCTTTTGTTTTATCTATAGCAGGGGTCTCCAAGCTTGGCAACTTTAAGCCTGGAGGACTTCAACTCCCAGAATTCTTTGCTGGCTGGGGAATTCTGGGAGTTGAAGTCCTCCAGGCTTAAAGTTGCCAAGCTTGGAGACCCCTTATCTATAGGACACGTCATGATAAATTATTTTCCTGATTTTTTTTTCCTCTTCCAGATGTCAAATGCCAAAGAGGTTATTAGACCAATTTGTGCGTATGTGTGTGTGTTTGTGTTTGCATGCACCTGCGCCTTGAAGTCAGTCCCGGCTGAGTCTCTTCTTGGCAGGACTTTGGGTGGGGGATTGGCTCTGTCTCCTTCTTCCTGGGCTGAGAGAGTCTTCGTGCCCAAGGTGGGATGAGTCTCAGCGCTCCTGGTCCAGCACAAACTGGTCCACAGACTGATTTTTTTGTTGTCTTCTTCCTCACCCCAAAGCAGTGTGTGTGTGCGCATGTGTGCAAGAGAGAGATAGAGGGAGGGAAGCTCCATTTCTTCATCCCGTGGACCTCGCCGACACCTGTGGGATTCCCCACCCAGAAGCTGCCCAAGGCGACTCACCCGGCGTGGCTGGTGGAAACCAGCTCCAACTGGGACGGAGCCGCGCGGGAGACAAACTATCTCTCCCCTCCAGTTGAAGGCAATTCTCCTGTGACCCATTTCCCTGTTTTCCTTGCCTTCAGGCCATGTACTCGACCAACCGTGGAACCGTCGGAGGATTCTTCTTGGCCGGCCGGAGCATGGTGTGGTGGCCGGTGAGTTTCGCCCAGGGAGTCCTTTCTTCCCACTGGTGTCCCTCTCTGGAAAGGTGGCCAAGTCGCTTTGCACCGTCCTACACTGGTGGGGAAACGGACGGGTGTTCTCCTTTGGTTTCGTGGTGAGAGAGGAGCCCAGTAGCCCGTTTTCCACCCCGTTCTCCTGATGGTGCCCTCATTCATGGTCCTCAGAGGTTCACTTTTTCCTCTCCTTCGGATGCAACTCTTCCCCTGGATGCTCCCAACTGTCCCCTCGTTGCTGGGTCAGGAGTGGATCTGTCCACTCCTCCTGGCCAACTGGTCTGTGATGTGAGCCACATCCCCTCTGTCAGGCATTGCTATCCATGGGCCTTTTGCTTGGGCTGCAGGCTGCACACTGGACCCCGGACCTCCTTTAGCACCTGCCAAGTCTTAGGTGGCTCCTTCTAAGGCGGCTTCTGGGCTCTTTCACACGACCATTCAGTCTGCCCAGAAGGCCAGGCCTTTGGACTAGCCAATACTGGCTGCATTGCAGGTTCTCTCCTGCTTTCCAACCCCCCCACCCCACCCCACCCCACCCGGTGCAGCCTTGAGAGATGGGTCCCTGCCTCTCCTGGCCTGGAGCAGGGAGGAGACTGGGGACTGACAGCAAAGACACAGCTCAGCTGCTTCCGGCTCCTTCTTAGCCAAGAAGCTGGTAGGTAAAGGCTGGTATTTTGTTCAGTGGCCACACAAAAGAGGCCTCCGAGCAGCCAGCTCAGCCCCTTGCACAGATATGTCAACCCCCTCTTCTCTGTGACAGCCCCCTCCAGTCCTGGAAGGCAGTTACAAATACAGATCATCAGAGTTGGAAGGGACCGTTCAGGTCATCTAGTCCAACCCCCCACCTTGTCATGCCCCCCAGTCCTTCCCTTGGTTAGGCTAGATATTCTCAGTTCCGGCCACTGTTCTCCGCACCTTTCGGCCTCCAGTGCCCTAATCCCCTTGGTTGCCCTTCTCTTGATTGCACGCTTTCCAGAGTCTCCGTATCTTTTATTCTGTATCGTGATTCCAAGCGGTGTGAACACTTCACGAGATCTTGATTCTATCCCTCTGTTGGTGCAGCCGAGAACTGTGTTGGCCCTTCTGGCGGCTGCCGCACACAGCCAGCTCTTGCTTACTAGGAGTCACCCATATTTTGAGCAACATTTCTGCCTAGCCTGTCAGCTCTGAGATCAGCTGCTACAAGGATGTGAACAATGAAAGGGGGGCTGAGGTCAAGGTTATTTAGTATGTCAGCATTAAAAAATTCCTGCTGCAGTTAATTGGTTCTCGGGATTTATGAAGTATAGTAAGTGGGAAGAGAGAGGGCGGAATTTGTGACAGCGCTGGGAATGAGTTTCAGTTTTGGAAATTCCCATAGACATACCAGAGCTGTCCCTAATAAATCAATCAGAGATTATACTTGTCTCGGAGTGATTGTTTACTATGGATAATTTCTGGATGCCTAACACAGCCGTTCCTGAAAACTCCGTGAGGTTTACAAATATTCCTTGACTTACAACCACAACTGGGCCCCAAATGTCTGTGGTTAAACAAGACAGTTGTCGGTTTTGCCCCATTTTACAATTGTTCTTGCCACGGTTGTTAAATTAGTAATATGGCTATGAAGTGGCTTTCCCCATTGGCCTTCCTTGTCAGAAGCTCCCAAAAGGTGAACTCAATGACCCCAAGGGCTCTGCAACCATCATAAATATGACTCAGTTGCCGACTGTCCGAATTTTGGACCATGCGACCATGGGGAGGCTGCCGTGGTTGTAAGTGTGAAAAATGGTCAAAAGTCACATTTTTCGGTGCCATTGTTGTAAATAATGTTGTACGTCGAGGACTGCCTGAACTTCTGGCTGAAGTTTTGTTGGCTGGAAGCAGAGGGGGGATTCAGCTGGTTCTGGCCAGTTCTGGAGAACCAGTAGCGGAAATTTTGAGTAGTTTGGGGAACCAGCAAATCCCCCCTTTGACTGGCCCCGCCAACCCCATCTCTTCTCGCCTCCCATTGAGTCCCAGCTGATCGGCTGGGTCTCCTTTGGTTGCCCAGCCCAGGAGAATGGAGCTGGAAAGCAGGCCAGTGGGGTGGGGAGGGAAGGGGGATTTTGCGGTAACCTTCCCCTGCCACGCCCACCAAGCCACACCCACAGAACCGGTAGTAAAAAAGTTTTTGAATCCCACCGCTGGCTGGAAGGCCTTTGGGCCTCTCTGACCCCACGGCTCCCTCCCTCTCGTCCTCTCCAGATCGGGGCCTCTCTCTTTGCAAGCAACATCGGCAGCGGCCACTTTGTGGGCCTGGCAGGGACCGGGGCGGCTGCAGGAATTGCCATCGGAGGCTTCGAGTGGAACGTAAGTCCTTTCCCCTTCGGCCGGTCGTGGGTGCGAATCTCCACTGGGAATCTCCTTCTGAGCCCATCTCCAGGGAGGAGGGCACGCATGCCCTGGAGGAGGGGGCACAGGTTGGCCAAAGACCACTCAAGCCCCTTGGATGCCCCCCCCCGGAAGAGGACCTTGGGTCTGGGCTGCTTTGGTGGATGGGGGGGGTCTTCCCCTTCCTGCCTGGCCCTGTGGGAGAGGCAGAGCCAACGCCCCCCCCCCCCCCCCCCCCCCTCTCGGCCCTGGTGATCGTGGTGATTCTCGGCTGGGTGTTTGTGCCAATCTACATCAAGGCCGGAGTGAGTAGACGATGCGGCGGTTCTGCCAGCTGCTTCAGGGGGGACAGCGTGCTTGTCCGAGGGGATGCTGGCTTGGACCGGGCACCCTGAGCCGCAGCACAGTCTATCGGCTCACCCCAGAAAGTTTAGATTCAATCCAGATTAGAAGGGAGAAGGAGGTTCTACAAAACGAGAGCGGAGGGAGGAAAACAGCAACTGAGATATTCACGGGGTTTCAGCCCTCCCGCGGGGTCTATCTGGACTCCTAAGCCTCATTAATTAATACCACACTTAAGAATTAAAATGCGATTCAACGTACCACTCTTTTAAGTCTATTAAGCCCATTCTGAACATGTAAAACATTAAAATATTCAAGGTAAAAAAAAACTTTTCGGTTGATGAGATGCTTGATGAGGCTCACAAAGCCAGTGTCCCTCATTGGCTTCAGTTCAGGAATTTCAGTTGAAAACCCTAAAATCTTTATCCACTCTATTGGATGCGTCTTCAGGCAGCTCCACAGTCGGCCTGCTTTAAGCAGAGTTTTGCTAGGTAACGTTGGGTCCTTATGTTCAAGTAAATGTTTCACGTAAATACCATCTGGGGCAGGGAAGGTTTTTTTTTTGTCTTCAGAGTAGAAAGGAAAGTATCTGTGCAGAGGAATGTGGGTGAACCTTTCGGCTCGCCCTGCCTGGGCTGACCTGGATCCGGGGGGAGTCAAGTGAGCGTGGGAGAAGCTCGGCAAAACTGGGCTGCTGGTGAAACACCAACAACTGCCTGCCCCACCTCGCTTTGTTCTTTCTGCCAGCCCAAATCAGTCATTGGGGCCCTTCCTGGGCGGCTGCTCCTCTGTTCCAGGAACAGCTTCTCTGTTCTAGACGAACTTTCCAGGCGCAGGGAGCGGCACTGCCTGCATCCACGGGGCCCAAGCCTGGTGGCAGGCAATTCAGCCTTGCCCGGGGGGTTACGTCTCTTCCGTGAAGCACTCGTCCAGGAGCGCCCAATCTTGACACCTTTAAGGCTTCCGGACTTCAGCTCCCTGGGAAAGAAGGAGGGAATTGCCTTCTCCAGTCCTGATGCTCCCTCGAGGACCCTAGAGGCACCCCCTGGGCCTTCCCCACCTCCTGAGGGTGGAGGGACACCGTGGAGCTACAGGGAGCTCCCTGAAAGTCCCCCATTATGAGGTTCTTCCTTGAACCCGGAGAAGACGCCGCTCCTAAAGTCACCGACATCTTTGGGAAGATCTACAGCTTTGCAGGCTGGGAATTCTGGGAGGTGAAGTGCAGAAGTCTTAAAGTGGCCAAGACTGGACACCCATGGTGGGATTCAGCCAGTTTGCACCACTTCAGCTGAACTGGTTGTTAAATTGTTGGCTGGCCCCTCCCTTCCCCTCCCTGCCCCTGCCCTGTGCCCCGTTTTAGCTCCCAGGTAAGTGCAGGGAGGCCCACCAGGCCAAAACGGGGTATGGGTGTGTGTGGCTCCCCCACACGGCCCATTTTTGCTCCAAGGGGGGGTGCCGGCGGCCAAGTGCTGCCTGCCACACACCCCGGCCATGCCCAGCACAGCCACGCCCACCTAGCCGATCATCAGGGGAGAGAACCAGCTGTTAAACTATTTTAATCCCACCCCTGCTGGACACCCCTGCTCCGATCTCTCCATTGGGCAGACCTGCGTCCAGCTAGAATGCTGCACTCCCTACACAACGCACCTCTGGGAAGAGCTTGGACGGATGGACTCGAGGAACCACGTCTGGCCTCCCACGAGGCCTTCACAGCAGCTGGAACGTGGTTGGGCTCCTCTTATCTAAAAAAGTGCCCGAATAGTTCAGCCAGAGTTTCTGGACTTGGTGAAAAGTGAGGTTTTGGGTTTTCCGTTGGCCGAAAAAGGTTGGTTGAAGGCAGCCATCTGGCCACACTTCCGTCCACCCCACAAACTTTGAGATCTGCTTGGAGACCATCCTAAACTTTGCTTGTTCTGTTACAAGTGGCAATCAAAAAGGAGGGACAGGAGTCACATAAAACTATGGCATTTGATTTGATTTCCTCGGGGAAAGAAGCTGCAGCGTTCAGACAATCAGCCGTGAATGGCTATAAAAACTGAACAACAGCGAAGTAACCGTACCGCCTTGGTTGACTCCTCCCCTGCCTGGACCAGGCCCAGGTGGGGCCCGACAAGAAGGTCTTCCAGACCAGAGGCTTCTTTACCAAAAGAGCATCTCTGGCCCTGTAGTCCTTCCAGGTGATTGTTTACCTGCAAGGATGCTGGCACCGTTTCTCAGCAGGTTGGCCCCAGATCCAGGGTGGCCTGGATCTTTTCTTTTTGTAACTTAAACACATCCCACAGAATCGCTCCTTGGCGCTTCCTCCCCGTCCTCAAGGGACGAAGGCAGGGATGGTTCACTCTGCGCAGAGTGTCCACTCCAAGAAGGAGAAAGGACGGCAGGGGAGAAAGGTGGCGACCATCCCTTTCCTGATTGCGCACTAAATAGCCTTTTTGGTAGAGTTGGGTTTCTGAACCGTGGAAAATTTAAGAGGTGTGGATCTTAAAGTTCCCAAAGGTTGAAAAATGCATTCTTTTTTTGCATCGTGGGCCAAAATTAGCCCCCTCACACCCACCCCCGTTTGTTTTTCAATCCATGCTTCTGCGGTTCTTGGGGTCCTCTGCACCAGATGTTCCCCATTCCCCCATCAGCACCTTTTCCTCCCTCACAGGTGGTCACCATGCCGGAGTATCTGAAGAAACGCTTCGGAGGGAAACGGATTCAGATCTACCTGTCGGTCCTGTCTCTGCTCCTGTACATCTTCACCAAGATCTCGGTGAGTTTAGCAGCTGAAGCGTCTCCAGGCTCATGGAAGAACTTCATGGCGCTCCCCGTAGCTCAGGCCCACGATGTCCCTCCACCCTCAGGGGGAGGGGAAGGGCTTTTGAGGGAGCGTCCAGAGTGGAGGGGCAGTCAACTCCCCTGCCAAGGGGCTGATGGTTGTGCGATGGGCCAAGTGCCTGGAGGAACCCTTCCCGTCATGAGAGCTGGGTATTCCCACATGACAGCCTCTGGGCTGGATGGGTTGCATCCCCTGGGCTTCTGCACAGCACAAGCCGGTCCCAGATACCTCGGCCCCACATCTTCCCCTGGACCTCTGAGGGCCACAGTCCAGAAGGACCACCTGTCCCTCAGCTCCCAAGTAAACGGCTGACGGAACACTTTTCCAAAACTGATGCCTTCCTACAAGCCCTTCTTTTCGGGGGGGGAGGGAGGGGGGGTTGTAAGAAGCCATGTTGGGGGGGGGAACGAGGCCTAGAGCTAATGAGTCCAAGGGAGGCCTCCCTCCCCCTCCCTCCCTCCCTCCCCCTCCCTCTCTTCGGGGCGCTCTGCCTGGCAGATGTCCTGCAATGCTACTCTTTGCCCTGGTAAACAACGGGCAGGAGTTAATTGTGCCCATTAACCCAGGGCCCCTGCCTTCTCTCACTAGCCCACAATAAATGATCTCTATCAGGGTTACTGATTAAACTCTAGTGGGATGGGAAGGGCACCCCACCCCCCCAAGAAGCCAGGGGCCCGATGGGAGGGGGAGAGATGCAGGTAGTTCTGTCTGGAAGGGTGAACAGCTGGATCCGGAGAGAGCAGTGCCGGAGCCCTTTGGCTGCAGGCTGCCTCCTCCAGGGGCCGGGCGGGCCCTCCGCCTCTCGCGGGAGGCTCTGTTGGGGTACAGACTCTGTTAGAGCCCCACCCTCATTCTGCCAGTTCCGAAGGGGAGACCCCGTCCCTTTGCAGGAGAGCTGGGTCAGCCCTACCGCAGCAGGTTGCCTGAGGCCATGAGGGAGGTGCACATGCTGGGAGGATGTGGGGACGCTGCTGTTCCCGTAAGCAGCGCTTTCAAGGAGACACACCTTTCATGCCACACCTGTAATTACGTCTTTGGCAATGGATGAGTAAGATGGAAGGGCAGAGGAAGGCCAGGGCTGAGACCAGCCTCCTAGTGCAGTGGTCACCAACCAGTGGGCCAGGGACCACTGGTGGTCCGTGAGAAAATTTTGGTGGTCCACAGAGAAATGTCACCCCCAAAGCAATTAATCCAGGCTGCATGGGAACGCAAGGCTGCGCCACCCACGTGGCCCGTGGGAACACAAGCCTTGCGTCATTTGCATTGCGAACCACACGAGGTCATGAGGGGAGGTGGGGAAAGGGCAGAGGGGGAGAACTTGCCCCACTTACCTCGCCTGGCCACCGGGCTGCTTCTTTTAGCCTCTTTTTTCTTCTGCTTTTGGCTGCACGCAAGGAAAGCAGCAAAACTCTTTCCTCAAATTCCGCCAGAAAGGAGTGTTTGGGACCCTGCGAGGCCTCCTGCCCCAAGAGGCTGCACTGGCAAAGACTCATTTCTGGTGGAGTTTGGGGGAGAGAAAGAAAGACTTCTGCAGCTCCTGCTGCTTTCCTTGCATGAAGCCAAAAGTCTCTCTCTCTCTCTCTCTCTCTCTTTCTCTCCCCCCGAGAACGGAGCTGGAGACAGTATCCTGCGATCCCAAATAAAGAATGATTGATCAGTAGGAAAACAGGGTGGAGAATTTTCCTGCAGATTTTGTGGGGGGGATTTTCCCAGAAAGTAGCAGAGACCCTGGGAAAACATCAGCAAGCCACCGTCAGTCAAAATTCATATTAGTGATCCGCGGGATTTAAAATGATGAGTTTGGTGGTCACTGAGGTCCAAAAGGTTGGCGACCCCTGTCCTAGTGGGCCCCCATTTGTGGGTGCTCAAGTGCCAGGCCCCACCCCACTGGTTGCATAGAAAAGGGGCACATTTGCAGGAGCAGGCCACAGTCCATGCACAAGGGTGTCCCACTCTCCCTGCACCTCCATTTAATTGTGGCTACTTAAACCAGAAAGACCCTACTAGTGGCTCCTCTTTGAGCAGGGGCTGGACTAGTTGGTCTCTAAGGTTATTGTTGGCCATTAGCCTCTCTGCTTCCAGGGAGCAGAGGCTGGCGGCAGTGGAGATGGCTGATCCAGGGCCAACTGCTGCAGTTCCTCCTGCCCCCCTCCTCCTCCTCCTCTGGGACACCCCTGTAACCAGGCCCACACAAAAGCACCCCCCCACATCCTCGTGCAGCACAGCCCTTGGGGTGTGGTGGATGGAGAGGCCCCTCGGGGCCCATCTGCCGCTCTGCGTGGGGTTTTCCCTGGTGCTCTGGCTTAAGGGGCGAATTCTTCCTTTGCACGACAGGCAGATATATTTTCCGGAGCCATCTTCATCCAAATTGCTATGGGACTAAATATTTATGTGGCCATCATTATACTGCTGACTATCACAGCCCTTTACACCATCACAGGTGAGTCCCGTTTGCAGGTGAGCCTCCCAGTCCTGATGTCAGGCTCAGCCCCACACGCAACCTTTCGGGCCCCTTGGTGCCTGGGAAGCCCGCCCCCCGTCTGCCCCCTGCCCATTTCCCAGCGGAGAAGCCCAGGGGTTTTCTTTGGGGGGGTGGGGGGCTTGGCCCTGGGCTGCCTTCCTCCCCTTATCGCAGCCTTCTGCTCCCCTCGCTCTGCCTGGCAGGAGGACTGGCCGCCGTGATCTACACCGACACGCTCCAGACCTTCATCATGTTGGTGGGATCCGTCATCCTGACCGTCTTCGGTAAGCCCGAGTTCAAAACCGGCCCCGAGAGTGCCTTGCCCCCAGGCCCACCGCGGCTGGTGTGAAGGGGAGGCCTCCCCCAGAAGGCCCTGAGAGGCTTTGGCTGGGCGCCTGGGAGTTTATTTATTTATTTATTTTATTTTATTTGTCAATCCCTTACAAGGTAATAGATATAAGTATAAACATGAGTAAGAATACAGGAAATAGGTACGAATAAATGGGGAAAATAGGACAGAGTTGCTTTCAAGAAGGCGGGACAGAGCCCAGGTCCACCTAGACCAGAGGTGCTTAACTCACAGAATCATAGAGTTTAAAAAATAAGACCTTGGTGGTCATCTAGCCCAACCCCTTGCTCTGTGTAGGATCTGCTAAAGCTTTTGAGGCAGATGGTGGTACCCCCTTGGTCTGAAGACCCCCAATCTCCACTTCTCAAGGCTGGTTAATAGCTCCTCCCTGTAGGAAATTTCTCCTCAGATCCGGCCTGTGTTTGAAACATGCCCACCCGTTCGCTATGTGGCAACCCCTGGAGGAAGGGGCCAGGGATTTAGGCAGGTTCCAATGGGCTGGTTCTGATCCAGTTGAATTTTCAACATATACATGAGAAATCATCCGGCAGCGCTGGGCACGTGAGCATCCGTGTGGATGCACGTTTATTGGACGTAGGTTAGAATAGAACAGGACAGAGCTGGAAGGAACCTTGGAGGTCTTCTAGTCCAGCCCCCTGCTCAAGCAGGAGACCCTATACCAGTGGTGGCTAACCTTTTGGGGCTCCTGTGCAAAAAATTGTGCATGCACACTCGCATGCGAGCACCCAGAAGGCAATACACGCGGGCCCCCTGTGCATGCGCACGTGATCCCTCCCCCACGTGCCCTTACCTGCACTGCACCTCCCAGCTGTTTTTTGGCCTGATTGAGGCCTTTTTCAGCCTGCCAGAGGCTTGAGGGAAGCCTCTGAAGCCTTTGCAGGCCGAAAAATGGGCCCATTTCATCACTTCCAGTATTTCTTGAAATATTGGAAGTGACGAAACCGACCTATTTTTCGGCCTGCAAAGGCTGCAGAGGCTTCCCGCAAGACTCTGGCAGGCCGAAAAAGGCCTGAAAATCAGCCGGGAGGCACGCGCATGCGCAGTGAGGTAAGTTTGCCTGGGGCTTGCGTGCCTGCACAAATGGCTCTGTGGCATGCGTGCCGTAGGTTCGCCATCACACCCCTAGACCATTTCGGATGAGTGACTGTCCAGTCTCTTCTTGAACACCTCCAGTGATGAAGCGCCCACGATTTCTGAAGGCCAGCTCTTCCACTGTCTAATTGTTTTCATTATTAGGAAGTTTCTCCTTAATTCCATGTTGCTTCTCTCCTTGATCAGTTTCCAACCATTGCTTCTTCTCCTGCCCTCTGGTGCTTTGGAGAATAGGATGACACACACACACACACACACACACACACACACACACACACACACACA
>NW_020769398.1:912265-1039999 GCF_900518735.1 Pseudonaja textilis | reverse complement strand
CACACACACACACACACACACACACACACACACACACACACACACACCCCAAATACTGGAATACTATGCTGGCTGGAGAATTCTGGAGTTGAAGTCCACAAGTCTTAAAGTGGCCAAGTTTGGAGACCTCTGCCCTAGGAAATGGTCCAATTCTGTCTTTACTACAGTCCCTGCCTGAGCTGATGTGTGTCTAACCCCATGGGTTTGCGGGAGAGGAGGAGAACGCTTCTGTTTCCTCACAGGCTTCCTTACCCTGACTGATTGTATCACCTTCCGCAGCTTTTAAAGAAGTCGGGGGATATGAGGGCCTGCTGGAGAAGTACATGACAGCAATCCCAGCCAACATCTCCTACAATAACGTGACCATCCCCGAAAAGTGCTACACTCCCCGTCCAGATGCCTTCCACATTTTCCGGGACCCGGTGGACGGCGACCTCCCTTGGCCTGGACTCATCTTTGGCTTGAGCATTCTGGCCTTGTGGTATTGGTGCACTGACCAGGTAGGGCCATGATACTCTTGGTGCTTATGATGTTCCCCGCCCACAGGGCTTCTCGGTGGGCTCATCCTGATCCTGTGCTTGGAGACCAAAAGAGACAATGCTTTGGTTTTAGGAACTAGGGCAGAGGTCTCCAAACTTGGCCACTTTAAGACTTGTGGACTTCAACTCCCAGAATTCTCCAGCCTGGCTGGAGAATACTGGGAGTTGAAATCCACAAGTCTTAAAGTGGCTAAGTTTGGGGACCCCTGAACTGGGGCATTAAGATCTGGACTCACAGGCCCAGATCTCTGCCCTAGTTCCCCCTTCCAAAGTGGGCTTCTAAAGCTGAGGGTGGCCTTGTGCTGGGCAGAGGCAGGCTGGTCTTTGGATGCCATCTAGAAGGGCATCACTGGTGCCAATGCTTAGTCTCTGGCTGGCATTGAAATGAATTCATGAAATAAATCCAGACATTCCGAGAGTCTACGCCCAAACTATGGGTTGTTTTTTTAAAGTTTTTTTTTATTTCTAACAACAAACATAGACAAACATAAACATAAAACAACAAATAAAACCTTCTTTCAATTATACAGCGTGTCCGTCGGTTGGTACATATTTCTCGTGCACAATATCTATAGTCTTTTCCTCTTAGATTTAAATTTACATTCATATTCCAAACTGTGGTTTGATTGCATGATGTTGAGTACGTTAACTGAACTGTGGCTTATGGAACGAAGCTGATTTTCAGGATACGTGGAATTGTAAACTAATTGGTACAACCAGAAGTTGAAAATCTACTCGACTAGTTTGTGGCTCAGTGCGTCATATGAATCTAGCCTGAACGTTTTAGGGAAAAAGCTGCACCCACCAGTGGCTATGCCAAGGGGCTGGGGAGGTGGGCTTATAGAACCAAAAGATTTCCCTATAATTCATGGAAGTAAAGCATTCTTGCCATAAGAGTAAGGAAACAGGTGGCATTTGTCCCCCACAAGAAGAGCAAGGATGTTCAAGAACAAACAGGAGAAATGTTGGAAGTGTCATCAGATACCTGGATCATATTATCACATGTGGTGGACGTGTGTGGAAGCCAAAAGATACCGGACTAAAATTCATACATGGCTGGAAAAAATGACAAAATGACAGCATATAGACTTGAAACCAGAGATATTTTTATTGGGTATCTTACCTGAAGGATACAGTAGAGAATTGATATATTTGATTATTAATGTTTTAACAGCAGCTAGGATTGTATCTGCTCAAAATTGGAAAAATGAAAAAAAATCCGATAGAAGAGGAAGTGATTAAGAAAAGAATGGAACATGCAGAAATGAGTAAATTGACATTAGCAATTAGAGAGCAAGAAGATAAAGAATATTATAAAATTTGGGATTTATTTTATCAATGGCTAGATAAGAAAATAGAGAAGTAAAATACATTATAATATAAATATAACATAATAGTAAAGATAATATAATGCAATGATATGTTATAATTGATCACAGTGAAATGAATGATATTATGAACTAGGTTTTGTAAAAGTTGAAATTTGCTCGAAAAGGATGACGGTCTAATAATGATTTGACAATAATATAATATAATATAATAATAAAATAAAATAAAAAAATATAATAAGTAATATAATATAATATAATATGCATAGTTGTTCTATATAATATGAATTCTAATCTAAATTTAGAAGGAAAAGACTACTAATATCATGCACAAAGATATATACCAACCAACATACTGTACAATGGAAAGATGGTTTTATTTGATGTTTTGTGTTTGTGTTTATCAATTTTTGTTGTCAAAATAAAAAAAATGATAAAAAAAAGAGTAAAGATGTGATGTTGGAATCTCCAGATCCAACCCTGGTGGAAAAATCCTGGCCCAGAGCCAGAGGCCTCGTCCTGGACAGCCATTCGTATGGAATGGTGCCGGGTCTCCTGCGTGGGCAGGGGGTTGGACTAGACGACCTCCAAGGACCCTTCCAACCCTAAGAGTCCAGGCCCTGTGTTCTGTCTTGGTGCTTGTTCATTAGCTCCTCTCTTGGGCAGGTCATTGTCCAGCGATGCCTCTCGGGGAAAAACATGTCCCATGTCAAGGCTGGCTGCATCATGTGCGGCTACTTGAAGTTGCTGCCCATGTTCCTGATGGTGATGCCAGGCATGATCAGCCGCATTCTCTACCGAGGTGAGAGCTGGGCCACCCAGAGGGCAGAGGGCAGAGGGAGGCCAACTTGCTCAGCTCCCTCATGGGGCCCACACTTTCCTGTTTTTGGGTTCACAGATAGAGTGGCGTGTGTCGTTCCCTCGGTGTGCAAGAAGGCTTGTGGGACAGAGGTTGGCTGTACAAACATCGCCTATCCAACGATGGTGGTGGAACTCATGCCAGACGGTGAGATGAGGCCAGCGGGTTGGCTTGTTTGTGCCTTGGACTGCAAGGCTGGTTAAGGTCTGTTGCCCAGGATGGTGTGTCCTAAAGGCTGTGCATTATGAGGGGCCTTCAGGCTGCCTTCTGCCCACAGTCGGCTATAAAAAGGGGATTTGTTCTGACCCAAGCCTTGTTCAAACTAAACAAATACAAACTGTGTATCAAAGCAAACCTTTTTAATATGGCGCTGGGAATTCTGTGCATTCCCAGCCAAGAGTCATTTAAACCTAATTGTCTGAGATAAAAGCAAGCCCTTTGAAGGTTGTGAAAGGCTGCCAAGAACAGAAGTCTAATTACTGATAAATATCATCTGACAGAAGTTTCAAAAATAAACCGGAGTTCGCAGGGCTTCAACGAGGGCTCAGAGTCTAAAGAACTTCTTTGCTTCCTGCAAAGAACACATCCCCGAGGGCTGGTTTTTATCCCTTATGGGAGGGATAGCCTTTCTCCCGAGTCGTCCTTGCTGCTTCAGCTGCTCTCTCCTTCGAGCAGCCCCGAGCACATGCGCACTGGGCACAGGCTCCCCGGGGTCCTCTGCTTCATTGATGCCGGACTGAGTGTGGTCCTGCATCACACTCAGGCCCCTTGTCCAAGTCCTCGCCAGACTCTCTGACTGGTTCCCTTTCGTCCTTGCTGTCCGATACCTCTGCCGTCCGCACCTGCTGCTGGCGAACCACAACAGGACCCGTGTGTGGATGCCAGGTTGATCCTAAAGCGATTGTGATGTGTAGTGGCTTTTTTTTATTAAGCTCGTGAGGGCTCCCGAACTCCGTTTTGGCTGGCAGAGGGTTGCATGAGGCCCCCCCGGCAGGAAATGGAGATTGGGAGTCCCCCCTGGTCCCCCGAGGTCCAACACAACCCTGATGCGGCCCTCAATGAAATCGAGTTTGACACCCCGGCTTCAGGGCATGATGAGGGGGCTCCTTGGTCCCACAGCCTTTTCCCAGCAGTGCGTTCAGTTGCCAGGCCAGACGGTTGAGTTCTCTCACCCATGTGGCTGGGCTGCCAGCCTGTAACCCTCAACGCTCACACCGAACCTTTGCCTGTTTCACACACCCCTCGCCTTATTTTTCAGGGCTGCGAGGCCTGATGCTCTCTGTGATGCTGGCTTCACTGATGAGCTCCCTCACTTCCATCTTTAATAGTGCCAGCACCCTCTTCACCATGGACATCTACACCAAAATACGCTCCACCGCCAAGGAGAGGGAGCTCATGATCGTCGGCAGGTAAGGGCTGGGCGGCAGCAGAGGCAGCAGTGAAGACTCAGCAGAGGGGAAATTGCAAGAAAGGTCAGCTGGATCCCAAGACCAGGGCGGCTGAACCCTTGGGGCATTTGGGAAACCTATGGGTCCACCTGCCCAAATGCTTCCCCTTTGCTTTTGTGGGTCTCCAGCAGAGGGAGGATTCAGCTGGTTCTGACCAGTTGTGGAGAACTGGTAGTGGAAATATTGAGTGGTTGGGAGAACCGGCCAATCCCGCCTGGCTCCGACTGGCCCCGCCAACCCCATCTCTTCTCTGCCTCCCATTGAGTCCCAGCTGATCAGCTGGGGTCTCCTTTGGTTGCCCTGCCCAGGAGAACGGAGCTGGAAAGCAGGTTAGTGGGGTGGGGAGGGAAGGGGGATTTTGCAGTATATTCCTCCCATGCCACGCCCACCAAGCCACGCCCACAGAACCGGTAGAAAAAACGTTTGCCCCCCCCCCCCCCCGGGTCTCCAGGCTCTGGAAATAACACACTGACCCGAGCAAGTCGTCGGGGGTGGGACGAGGGGGAAATAGCCTGACTTTGGAGCCCCTGGTGCCATGTTGCCTAGCCAGGAATGGCTTTTATCTTTCCTCTGCATGCTGCTCTTCACCTGGAAATTGCAGGTGGGGGGGGGCCACTCTGGCCGCCTCTTCTCTAAAACCTACAAGAGATTCGGACCAGAGAGCCCCCTGGAGGCCACCTGGCTTAACTGAAGGCGCGTCTTACAGAATCAGCAAGAAGGATTGGCGACTTTCCTGTCTCCTCTTTACAAAGGAGCTGATTGACAGGAGGGACAACCTGCCCAGGGGCTCAGTTGTTCGGGCTGTTTATTGAGATTTAGGCTTATTTTCCCCTTTAAACAAGGGGAGGGGGGTCTGGAGGGGAGATCAAAAAAAGTCAAATTGACACCCCCCCTGCCCTATTTTCTCTGGGCAATGCAGGTACAAGATGGGCAGGAGTTCATTTGCACTTTCACAGTCACACTCTTTCTGCTGTTTTCTTTTTGCAATTAACTAAAGACAAAAAAACAAAGAAAAGGAACACACAATATTCATAGAAGGAAAAAGCTGAAAAAAGAAACAAAAATAGAAAAATTCAGCAAAGCACACCTTTGCAGTCGTGCACCTATGAATAAATGTAAATATAGCAGCCGCCCCTGAAACGAATTGTGGATAAGTAGGGCTGGGATCCGTCTGCCAAGGTAGTTTCTTGGATTCGTTGACTGAGTTGGCATCCCCCAATGCCTCTCTCTGCCTTCTCCTCCTCCCAGGCTGTTCATCCTGGGCCTGATTGGCGTCAGCATTGCCTGGGTGCCCGTGATCCAGTCTGCGCAGGGTGGGCAGCTCTTTGACTACATCCAATCCATCACCAGCTACCTGGGCCCACCCATTGCCGCTGTCTTCTTCCTGGCCATCTTCTGCAAGAGAGTCAATGAGCAGGTGAGCAGCTGGCCCTTGGCTGGGGTGGGGGGTGGGGGGGGGTCAACCCCTGCTGCGTGGGGCCCCTTTCTTTCTCTGCCTCTCCAGCTGGAGGGAGCCAAAAGGAAGCTGGAGGTCCCGTTGGCTTCAAGGCTGGAGGGTCTCCTAGCCCACAGAAGCTCTGCGTACCACTCCCTTCACAAAAGGAGGAGTGTTTGTGCCCAGGACACGGAAGGGGTGTGGTTTCCGTGGCACAAGAGGAGGAACAAGTGGCAGCGGCAGCCAGGGAAAGAGGCGACTAGTCCATCTCACAGGCTGCCACCTTTCCGCTGGCTGATGGAGGCGTTCATCTTAAGTTTGCTTTAAGAACTTTGCTTACCTGTCACGAGGCTTCCTATCTGAGTAACGCCTGTGCTGGATCAGTGTAGTTATTTCGGCTGCCGCCAGATTTATTAGGCTGGAGAGATGCAATCAATTGGCCGGATGATCCACTTCTTAACTGAGCGCGCCGGAGCAATCGGTCCCTAGGAGGCTCCTAGCCCTGGTGCCAAGCCAGAAACCCTGGCAGGACGGAGCACCGGAGGGTGTTTTTTTCTCTCCTACTCGAGAGAGAAGGAGAGGGGGTTGGACTAGCTGACCTCCAAGGACTATCTCAAGTTCAACCCTTCTATATCTATCTATCTATCACAATAGGTACAACTGTGAGCCCAAAGAATCACGCTGCAGTTGTGAGGAATAAGACAAGAGGACGTGCGGAGGAAAAGGTTCCCCTAATTGCATTGTATTGTCTTTCGCAGGGTGCCTTCTGGGGCCTGATAGTGGGACTGGTAATTGGGCTGTGTCGAATGTTTGCAGAATTTGCCTATGGAACCGGCAGCTGCGCTGTGCCCAGTGAATGTCCAGCGATCATCTGTAAAGTGCACTACCTCTATTTTGCTATCATCCTTTTTGCTGTCTCTCTCACCATCATTCTGATCGTCTCATTCCTGACCAAGCCAATCGATGATGTCCATGTAAGCAATGCCCTCCTCTTCCTGACACCCCCCTGTCCCACCTCACTTCTCTCTTCCCTGCCCTCGCTAAGATTTTGGTCAAGAAATATCTTGACCAACATATAGGGGCTGGCCAGGCCTCCGTCCAACCAAGCCTCTTGTGAATGCCCAACATGGAGCATAAAAGGACGGGCCATTTTCCCTTCACATCCACCTTGGGGGCTCTCAGTTCTGAGGCAGCCACACCTCCAGTTCAGCGGAAGTGAAAGCCAGCTGGGTGGGAGGAAACCCCTTTGAAGCCATGTTAGAGAAGATGCTTCCTGAGGATGCATCTCCCCAGTTCTGTCTGGTTGGGAAGTTCCACCCTGTTACAGTTTGCAGCATAAATTCAAGTCCGGAAAAACACACAAATGACTGACTCAGCAGGATTCATTAACTTCCTTTTATATAAAATAAGTAAATGTACAGCACCATTGGTTTCTTCCAGTGTGGAACGGTTACAAGCAAACACAAACACAAACAGCGTCTCAGAACAGATATCAGTTTCAGTAAGCAAGCAAGTTAGGTTTAGTTTCACTTCTTAGCAAAGCACGCAGAGCCAAACCACGCCCAGCCCACAATCAGCTTCCATTGGCTGGTCTGTTGCCATGCTTACTCGCTTGCTGACTTTGTTAACCATGTCTCTGCCAGTTCATGAATATACTCTGACAAACACTGCATGAGCAGCTATAGAACGCCTTGTATTTTTCTGCTAGAGGTATTGGGTACAGAGAGAGTAGGAGTAGTGGAGTTACCAGGGCACTTCTGGTCGCCTCTTTTGATCCAAGTCTGGGGCCTCGTCTTGACCTCATTCAAGGTCATTTCAGCTGCTTCATTGTTGTGGTTTTTGTTTCCTGAACAGCTTTATCGTCTTTGCTGGACTTTGCGCAACAGTAAAGAGCAACGTGTCGATCTGGACGCAGGGGAGATGGTGCAAGGAGTGGAGGACTATGAGGAAGAGCCAGGTGAGATTCCTTTTCCCATGAAATATTATTTCAATCTAGGAGAGACCTGACTGCATCTCTCTCCTAACCTATCTGACCTAGATATCAGAAGGAAGAATGTTGACCACGATGCTGGCAGGCACCCTAGCTCATTGGAGAGCAATCACTTAGATTGGATTGCTAAATAAACTAAAATAAAATGCCAGGAGGAATTTTGATGGTCCTCAAGAAGACTGAATAGTTCAAATATGCATTTATCTCCATATTAGTTAAGGATTTTGCAGCAGATATTCGGAGTGTTCCTGAAACTGCTATTTTTGCATCTTAAAATCCCACTCTCAAACTTGAAAAGGAATCTAGTCATTTTAAAAAACTACAAATGGAGAAAAACCTGGTTTGTTGTGGAATCCAGATCTTGCAGGGGAGTTATGGAGAGTTTGAGTGGATGGCATTAAAATGCCTTGTTGCCCGTCAGCCTGTTGTGAATAAAGTAGCAGCAGCAAATGAGGAGGGGGCTTCTTTGAGTTCAGGGGGGAAAGATGGGATAGAAATCTTACAAATAATATTATAGTATTATATTATTATATGGTAATAACGATACATTTTTGAACCAGTTTTGTGTACTGGTTAAAGCACTAGGCTAAATGTCAGGGTTCCAAGTAAAAGATCCATTACAAGCAAAAACTCCGAGGCAGGTAAATTCCTCAAAGAAAAGCTTTGTTGGAAATGTCGTATTGGCACATATCTGGTGAAAACCAACTCTGAGGGGCCCTTAGTTTTCACCTAATTAAAAGTAAAAGTTTTTTCCTCAACCCTAAAAAATCAGTCACATGTCCCAATCAAGGCAGCATCTGCTAATCTGGTGACATCACTCCTCCTTCCTCCGACCAGGTGTGAGGGTGTCCTTGGTTCCCAAGAGAAAATATTTTGTTTTGACTACTATCTCTAATCCCCCCTCCCTATCCCTCAGCTCAGTGTGGCAGCACGGAAGCTCCAAGATGGCTCCAGCCAGATCAGCTTCAGGGTTGACACTAGAAAGGGGGAGATTCTGAGTTCTAGTTCCGCCATGAGTGCAAAACCAGTGAGTGACCTTGGGCCAGTCACTTTCTGTCAGCCCTAGGGAGGAGGCAATGACAAACCACTTGAAATTTTGCTAAGAAAACTGTGTGGACTTGTCCAGGTGTTTGCTAAGAGTCAAAATCGATTGCACAGATAGTTACTTTTAAAATACAATAATGTAATATAATAGTAATCAATGTTGAAGTTCTGTAATTGGAGCTATTAAGAGAAGAATTCTCAGCATCTTCAGGTAGTTGCCAGAAGCTCTCTTTGGAGGAAATGAGGTCAGATGGAAAGCCAACATATTTTGTATATCTAAGTCTTTCCACTTTCATTTCCACTGGAAATAAAAATCAATTGCACTCATATAGAAAGAGCATCCTGGGATTATTAATGATCATTATGAGAAAGACTTTGAAATATCACAATGATACGATGGTTACAAGTAAGGGAAATGCAAACTTGGGTTGTGTCAATCATCTTCAAATCATGGCTATAACTGTCCCTCGTTCTCTGACTGGGTTCTCTGACTTACCTCAAGTATTGTGCACTGTTCCGGTCACTAAAGTTGAAGATGTGCTAGGGAAGGGATCAAAGAAGGGCAGAGATCAGAGGATTAGAAAGTCAGCGCTATGAAGAGACTGAAGAAGATCAGCAGGTTTAGTCTGGAGAAGATAGTAGCCCTTTCCAAATGCCCCAAAAAAAGGCCTCTCAGAAGAGTCCGTGCAAGAATGATCTTAAGTGAAAGGAAAAGAGATTCTCGTGGAATGATAGAAAGACATTTCCTAATAGTAAGCTCAGCAGTGGGATGAAGGGGATACAGTGGAAGCATTAAGGACCCTACGCTGCGTGTGGTTTTCCAATCAACTGAACCTGTCCAATAGCGGACCATCCATCTCACCTTGTTCCATCGGATCAAAGAGAGGCTATGTCGGCATCATCAGATGAAGTCTAGGCGCTTCACACCCACCCTGGTCCACAAATCTAGCCTCTCTGTAAAAAAAAGGAAAGAAGAGCTCTAAGATTTGCCTGGCCTGACTTAACTTTAATAAACCCTTCAGGGCCTCCTGTTCCTACCTAAGTGCATGCAAACTGGCTGCTCGAGATCTTTTCTAGAATTTCCCCAGATATTCCAGCCAAAGCTGCTTGATTTGCTGTTTTCTGCCTCCACTTGTTTTTAAAGCTGGGAGCCCGAATTCTTCTCCCGTCTCCTGGCCCTTCCTCTGTACTTCGGCTGGACCTGGCTGCTCCCTCCCCGCTTCCCTGGGCCATGGTTTCCCGCGGCCACAAGAGATGCAAAATTAAGTAGTTCCAGCTTCTCCCCATTGCTTGTCATCTTTTCCCCATCTTTTCTTAGCAATGGTAAAAAAGAAAAGAAAAAGAAAATACCCTTGCTCTGATATTCTACTTTTGTAAAATGCCCCGCTTTCCATTCTTCAGATGTGTCCTTTTCGTTTCTTGTTGATAGAGAGTCGTTTGTGACCCTTGGCGGCTTCATCAGGACCGTCCCATTTTTAACCGTTTTTCTTTAGGATGATTTGCATTGGGGCCTTAATAATAATCTCCTTTCTGAGAATCTCCCAAACCCCCGCCCCCCAATTCCTTTCAAAGCCTTCCGACTTTTTCCCTCCGGTAGTTGAAGTCAGATCTCCTGAAATGAAGAATAGTAACCGGAGAACGTTTGGTTCTGCTTCCCTGTAGGGTGAATTCTAGGAAGACAATGGCCATCATTCCCTCCTGTCATTCTCTCCTTGCCACTCAAACGTTTCTTCCTTGTTAGTAAGCATGGAGCCCAACATGGCTGGTTCTCTACTCCAGTCTTTGGATGATGAAGCCCTGTACAAGACCAGAACCCATGGAACGGGTGTCAAGCTGGATCTGGCTTAGATTTGGCCCACGAGACCATGCTGGAAACAGCGAAGGACCGGCCTCCAGTGCCTCTGTCAGTGAAAATGGGCTCCAAGTCTCCGTTTTTGGCTGGGATGGCCTCCTGCAACCCTCCGCTAGCAAAAATGGAGCTCCGGAGGATTGCAGGAGGTTGTCCCAGCCTAAAATGGAGATTTGGAGCGTGTTTTTGCTGGCAGAGCACTTGGGCCGCCACAGGTGCCCCTGACACGAGTGACATCAAGCTGGCCACGTCCACCCTGGCCACGCCCCCCTCCCCCCTCAATGAAATTGAGTTTAACACCCCAGCTACAGAATCTGCCACTTGCTGCTTTGGTTGATTCCCAGTTGATGCTCCAGTGGTTGAACCATGATGGGGTTCCTGGACATTCAAGGGTCCCATCTGCGAAGATTTCAGTCACACCTCCTGCTTGGTTGGTGGTCTGAAAAGCACGCCCACACCTGGGTCCTTTTTGGGTTTTTTTTGCTTGTTTCCTTGATTATCACTCGGGTGCTTTCAGCCAGATTTTCACACTTGATGTCCTGAATCTCTTTGCTTGCGTTGAAATGCTTTGCATATGATATGACACCTTTCCCCCCCTCCCCTTCTTGGGCTTTTTTCTTGTCAACAAATTATACCTTTCTAATTTTATATTCCAGTCATGTGATCCCTTCCACCAACTTTTAGAGATACCAATCAAATGACCTTTCCTCCCCGCGCTAAGACTTCACGTTCTCCCTTTTCGTTCTCCATTCTTCAAAGCACCGGTGTACAAGAAGCACCTGGCTCTCAGCACTGGCCTTCTTAGCTTTGCCTCCTGCATCTTCTGGTGTATTTTGGGTGCCCCTTTCTTTTACCACTTCCTCTCTTGATCTGGGATGTCTCCCTTTGGACAGAAACTTTGACTGCCTTCTGATTTCCCTCCCACTCCAGATTTGATTTAAAGTCTGCCACATGACTTGAGTTTAGCAAGATGTCTTCCAGACACGTCCTGGCCAGTCTCTGTGAGGTTCAACTCATCTCTTGCTTGCAGAAGCCCTACCTAGAGATGGCACAGATTGTGGTCCAGGAATACAAAGTTTTCTCAAGTTCCCCACCCCTGAGCCAACAGTTTCACCCCACAATCCCTCCATCCCATCTTCAGGCCACGTCCTTCAATTGGAGGCATGGATGAAAATCCCACCAAATTCTTTTGCCTTCTTGCCTAACTCCTCGTTAGAGATTCTTTCCAGTCTCTGTTTGGCAGTGTTATTTGTTTCAATATGAAGCAGAATGACTAATGGTCAGTTGATTTGATAAACCCTACAGTACATTGGGGCATATAAGCAACATATATGAGAATAGGGTGGTGGCACTTTAGGAGGATGTTTTGGGCATGAAAGGGTCGGTTTGGCTGCTACATCTAACGATCGGCCATGTTGTCCTTGCAGCCCAAGAGAAAGAGACCAACTGTTGCAAGAAAGCCTACAACTGGTTCTGCGGCTTGGAACAGACGGGCCCCAAGCTGAGCAAGGAAGAGGAGGAGGCCCTGCAGCATAAGTTGACAGACACAACGGAGGTGCCATTGTGGAGGCGCGTGGTCAACATCAACGCCATCATCTTGCTGTCGGTGGCTGTTTTCTGCCATGGATTTTTTGCATAGGTCAAGCATTTTATTTGAGAATGAAGTTCTTGATTGCTGAATTGCACTGTGACATCATAATCTGTAAATTGCACCTTATCAGACTTGAAACTCATTTGCCAGGAGAATCACTGAACTCCTCCCGTTAACTGAACACATGACCGACTGTGAATGCCGTTGACTGGGAGGGGCCGGGTGGGGTCTGCAGACTCTCCTCCAAGGGGACAATCCACCAATGTTTTTAATCCCTGTTTTTGAATTGTGTTACCAAAGTGTGTGAGCCCGTGTGTTAGAAATTCAGCTTTCCAGTTCTTTTTCCCTTCTTGTTTTTTAAGCGTATGATTTGCACAGGAAAAGTGTGTAAGTTCAGCTGCCACAGTAGGCTGACTTGGATATTGTTTTGGAGGCAGAGTCTTCTAATCTTTCCCCTCTTTATTTAAAACTCGTGCACAACTGTTTCTACCTGTATTAACTTTGGAACTGGAACTAATGGAAATGAATTAGTTCAGTTAAAATCAGCTTGAAGTGGTTGGAAGGTGGTTTGAAACACTTTCCCTGGGACCAGGCACACTGATGTTATTATCATCCTTTGTAATCTGGATTTACTGTGTCACTGTAAAAATATATATATTTTTAAAAATGACTGTGTCTTGTTGAAAAACACAAAATGAAGCAGAACTCCTGCCTTGCCCCCTGACACTCAGATATATCTCTTGCAAGGCCGCAGACCAGGTCATCCCCATCTCTTTCTACCAGGGGCCATTTCAGTAACTGGGGGAAAGCAGGAAGGGCGATGCAACAGGGGGATAATTGTCAGGACCTGGTTGACGCTAAAGTTGCCTTGGAGAAAACAACTTTAGACTTAGGAGCCAGCCGGGTGCCGGGGTGCGTCTGAGATCAAGAACCTTCTCAACTGCATCCTGACTTCAACCTTCCGAGACTCTTGGGAAGAGTTGGACTCACAAGCAGGCGCTGTAGGCTCCAACTGAGCAGCTGCTTTTTGTAGGACCATGGAGAGCTCCCACCATCTATAACTAGCGGGGGAGTCCAGAGCTCCTTGAATGTACCAATAGGCGAGAATATTTGGAGCTCAGGGTTGAAGTGAAGGGTCTTTGGTGCTCTTGCAGCTTGGTAGTTTTCTTGCAGACATTTCACGACCCAGCTAGGTAACATCATCAGTGCTGAATTGGGTAATGAAGCATCTTTAAGACAACCCCCAAGCTCAAAAGACTTCACAGCTCCATTCACCAGTCAGTTCAACCAGGCTGCAGAGTCGCCCAGAAGCCTCCAGTGGCCCATAAACAGAAGCGACTCCTGGAGTGAGATACAGCCATCTTGGCAAGCAGCCACTGGTAGCTTTTCCATGTCTTGGTTCCACTTTCCAAAGCTATTCGTTTAACTTGGGGTTAATGGGCTCCATGGGTCCACGACATGCGCTCTAAGGACGGTATTATTGTACCAGATCTATAAGGAGCAGTTGCCCGGCAGCCGCTTTCAGGCTGAAGATGCCCTTGGCCCAGACTAGTGTGTCAAGGCTCCCCTCAGAAAGCGCCCTTAATGCGTGTGTGTACATAACAGGACTTGTTTACTTTTAGTCCCTTGTAAATGATCCCAGCATCGTTTGGTTTTCTCCAAAAGGACCTGCCATTCGCCGTAAGGAGAAGGAGGGGGGAGGTTTGGACCTCCCTGGAGAGGTTTGGATGCCTCCCCTTTGGGCTGGTCTTGCTCCAGAGAACTCAGCCTGCAGGAGGGACCCCCGTCCCTGAGCCAGGCTCCTAAAATTCAAGGAACTTTGACTGCCTTCTGATTTCCCTCCCACTCCAGATTTGATTTAAAGTCTGCCACATGACTTGAGTTTAGTAAGATGTCTTCCAGACACGTCCTGGCCAGTCTCTGTGAGGTTCAACTCATCTCTTGCTTGCAGAAACCCTACCTAGAGATGGCACAGATTGTGGTCCAGGAATACAAAGTTTTCTCAAGTTCCCCACCCCTGAACCAACAGTTTCACTCCACAATCCTTCCATTCCATCTTCAGGCCATGTCCTTCAATTGGAGGCATGGATGAAAATCCCACCAAACTCTTTTGCCTTCTTGCTTAACTCCTCGTGGTCCTTTGACTTTGAGAACTACTGGTTCTGTTGCTCTGCATGCATGCACGCGTGTGTGTGTGTCGCGTGAGTGCAATTTACGACCTGCTGAGCTGCCCGGACAGCCGAGCAGCGCTGCGTGCAAGTGTGCAGCGGTTGGAAAAGCCCTTTTTTTCCTGCTTTTTCAATCGCGCAAAGCAGCTGCGGTTGAAAACACAGGAAAATAAAGTTCAGGTAAGAGCCCGGGCGGGCGGGCGGGCCAAAAGAGCAGCAGACATAGAACTGGTTCTCTGCATGCTCTCTGTCTGCTGCTCTTCAGAACTACCGGTTCTACAGAAGTGGACAGAACCGGTACAACCCCACCTCCAAAGAGGCCCAAGGAAGCCTCTCTACCTGCTGCCTCCTCCGAGTATCCTTGCTCAGAAAATGCCCTCCCCTCCCAAGGCATCCCAGCAGCAGGAGAGTGCCTGGTCCAGGGAGGCCAAAGGCCGAGCTTTGGGCGAGACATGCCCCTTGCGATGCTCCAAAGCGCCCCTGCACCAAGGGCCCTGGAAGGTTTGGGCCCCCGGGGGTCCTTGCCTTCGGTGCTGGCTCCACAGGTTGCCTTGCGGTTGGAAGACCGGGGGTGTGTGTCTCCCTCGTACTCCAAGCCCTCCTGCCAATGGACAGGGGCCTTGCTCTTGGTGCTGCTGGATGCTGGCTCCGCTCACTGCAGCCTGACGTGGCAGCGTTGCAGCACAGGCTGCTGGGTGTCACTGCAGGCCCAGCAGGGCTCGGGGGAGCTGCCAGGAGATGAGGGATGAGTCCATTTTAGGAACCTTTGATTTAATTGCAGGGGAGGAAGGTGTCGGGTGCCGACAAATTAATTGCTGCATTTTCCTCTCAACAAGACAAACTCCCCCCTCCCCTCAACTCACCTCCCCGGATTTCTGGGTGACTAAGTTGTTTGCTGCTCAAATCCCCGGAAAGACCCAGATGAAAAATTACAGCTGCTTCAGGCCTGTTAGTTCCAGTCTTCTGTTGGAGGAAAGGGTGGACCAGAAGGCCAACTTGGCCAAAGGGATTGATGAGGGGATCCGTGTTGGGGGCAGCCCCTTTAGAAGTTGGGCTCCTACTTGGATGCCCCCACAGGCCCCGAAGCGACATCAGGAAGGGGCCCCTCCATAGCCACCCCTCTTCTCCAGGAAGGGGCCAATGCAGCCCTACATTTGGGGAGCAGAGATCAACCCTGCGGCAGACCCCAACCCCTCTGGGACAAACTCCCTGCGTCCTCCCAGGCAAGGGCTCCAGGGGAACCATCCTAATGGTTCCAGAGCTGTTGACGGGGAGAAGCTCCAGGAAGGCCAGGAAATCAGAAACCGGAAGCAGCAGGCAAGAGCGAAGCCCAACAGGCCCTGCGTACTGAAGGACACGTCCAAATGGAAGGAGACTGGGGGGGGGGGCTTTCCATCCATGGTCTTGGGCAGGTTCTCTTCATCTTCATCCACTACACAAGTGGCTGGGATCACACAACGTTCCAGCACGAAGCACAATTTACAGATTGCAACAGACGGTGAGAAACAGCGGCATTTGATGGGAGAGGAGGAAAGCGAAATGGAGGAGGTGGGTTGGAAAGCGCTTTTCTTTGCAATGCCACAACCTGCCCCCCTGGTTCTTTAGAGCCCCCCCCCCAATCACTGGGCTCTGTGACATGCTAAACCAGTCACCATGGATAGTTGTTGCTGTAGAATTCCTTGCCTACATGTGACTCTCCTCTTTCGCTTCATCTATAGCAGGGCTCTCCAATGTTGGCAACTGAAGACTTCCACTCCCAGAAATCCACACGTCTTAAAGTTGCCAGCGTTGGAGACCCCTCAACAATGGAGTCCTGAGCGGGGAGAAAGATGTGCTCCCCAGTCCTCCTCCCACTTGGCCTGTTTTTGAAGCAAGCACACTTCGTGGTGGGTCCCACGATTCCTCCTGCCTGGTTCTAGCTAAGATGTTTGGGCAACACCTCTGCAGACTACATGGGGTCCCAAAGCACATTATCTCAGATATGGGGATGTAAATTCACTGCAAAACTTTGGCAGGAATTTTTTAAAATGGATAGGCTTCTCTCAGGAACTTAGCTCCACCTATGATCCGAGTACCAATGAGGTGGCTGAGTGTAGCAAGTCACTAGTAGAGCAATACCTGCGCCATTATATAAATTATCAGCAGACTATTTGGGCCAAGCTCCTACCTTTCATCCAAGGGGCATACAACAACTCGGTGCACAGCAGCTCTTTCAAAGTGGCCATAGGGCTGAGTTCAGGCCCATGCCGGAGCTCCCACAGGAAGCTCCATCCTCAGGGTCAAGACTGACTCGAACGTTCACCTATATTCCACTTGGCTTGCAGCTTGACAAAGAACGAGGGTGATGGTGGGTTGGAATGCAATGATGGAGGGAATGGCCTCCAAGGATGAGACATTGCTTGACCCCAAAGACGCCCAGACCAGAGGGGGGATTCAGCCAGCTCTGACCAGTTCTGGAGAACCAGTAGCGGAAATTTTGAGTAGTTCGGAGAAGAGGCCAATCCCCCCTCTGACTGGCCCCGCCAACCCCATCTCTTCTCTGCCTCCCAGTGAGTCCCAGCTGATCGGCTGGGTCTTCTTTGGCTGCCCTGCACAGGAGAACAGAGCTGGAAAGCAGGTTAGTGGGGTGGGGAGGGAATGGAGATTTTGCAGTATTCTTCTCCCGCCATGCCCACCAAGCCATGCCCGATAAGCCAGGCCACGCCTTCCAAACTGGTAGCAAAATTTTTTTGAATCCCACCACTGGAGTGGATGCCACAGCGCAATCATCTGGTTCCCCAAATAAAATCAACAGAAATGATTGGTCAGCATAATGGACTGGGTGTGGCCCGTGGGGAAAGGGGACATGAACTATGCATGCATTTGCACAGGTTTCGCTGCTTCTGTGCCAATATACATTTGTTCAATGTTTACATTCGTGGAAAAATAATGGAGTTTCTTTTTCTGTGAATGCCAACTGGACAGTTGACACTAGGCCTCCTTTACTCCCTTGGTGACCAAAAGTCTTCTCTTGCAGCCCTGAGGTGTTGCAGCCATTAAATTGGTCCATCAAATGCCAGGCAGCCTTGGAAAAGCTGAAGCGGCTGTTTGCTGCTGAACCAGTCTTGAAGCACCCAAACCCAGATGAGCCTTTCGTGATCCAGGCAGATAGCAATAGCCATAGTACTTAGACTTATATCCCACTTCTCAGTGCTTTCCAGCCCTCTCTAAGCAGTTTACAGAGTCAGCCTCTTGGCCCCAACAATCTGGGTCCTCATTTTACCCACCTCGGAAGGAGGGAAGGCTGAGTCAACCTTGAGCTGGTGGGATTTGAATTGCTGAACTGCTGGCAATCAGCAGTCAGCAGAAGTAGCACTCTAACCACTGCGCTACCACGGCTGCCAGCAATATGGCAGTAGCAGCAGTTTTACTCCAGAGGAATGAAAAGAGAAAGTTGCAACCATGTGCCTACACATGTGGCAAGTTGTCTGAGAGGTGGTGGGCCATCTGGGAGAAGGAGGCTTAGGTGGTCCAATGGACTCTTCTCACCCAGAGGCAGTTCTTAGAGGGCAGTAAGATTCCATTTGAAGTGTAGACAGACCACAAGAACCTGGAGGCGTTGGAGGCCCTGAGGAAGCTGTCCCCCGAGCAGGTCCGATGGGCTCAGCATTTTAACCCTTGACTACTTTCCAGGGCCGGGGAGAACTTCCTAGCAGATGCCTCTTTCGCATACTCCAGTACGGAAGTACTCAAGAGGAGGCAGTTAACTCCATTATCCCATCCAGGCAGTTTGCAGCCGCAGCCCTCACAACCCGTCCGAGAACAGCCTCCCTGCAGGCACCTGGGGACTCCACGTAAGGACGATCTCTTGACGAAGGAGGGCTTGGGGCAGAAGGGGAGTACATTGTACATCCTACCAGAGAACCTTCATCCTGGAGAGGAGCCACGATGCAGAATCTGCAGGGCATTTCAAGTTTGTGAATTCCCTTCACTTGGTGAAGAGACCGTTCTGGTGGCCAAAGATGGAAAAGGACCCAGGAGCCTATGGGGCCGGGTGTCCTGTGTGTGCCTCCATGAAATGCCTCCCTGGTAAGCCTCCGGGCTTGCTAGAGTCAGTAGCCAACCCACCTAGCCCGCGGCAGGAGATATCCAGGGGCTTTATGATGGAATTTGGACTGAATGGCTAACTCAGTTTGGTTCACCCTCCCTTCCATCTTGAGCAAGTGGGTGATGGGCAGGGCTATCTGGGCAAACTTGGGGATGAACTGCTGGTAAAAGTTCACCAATCCCAGGAAGCTCTGCAATTGCTTTACAGCCCAGCTACTGGAAGCCGTGAAATTCTGAAGGTGGTTCCCAGAAGGACCATCCAAGCCTGCAGCGCTTGTGTCTGTCCAGGACCTGGAAAGTGAAATCTAAGTTCATGACAATTGGATTGTGTCCCCCCAAAATGTTGTGGTGTGTGTAACCTTGACACGTGTCATAGATTTGCCATCATTGATATAGTTCAACCTCTGCTTTTTGCAGGTTCCGCTAAAGTATTTTGAGCCAATGACTATCCAGCCTCTGTTTGGACAGGAAGGTACCACCTTGAGAGACAAGCGATTCCAACATTAGGAAGGAGCTGCTCATCCCCAACCTACCTCTATTTCTCTGTAACCTCATCCTTTGGGTTGTGCTCCTCCCCTCTGGGAAGACATGTCCACATCCTCCCCTATGGAGCAACGGGCTAGATAGCCGAAAACGCACTATCACAACTGCCCTGTTTTCTCTTTTGCAGACTATCCTCCCCGGTTCCTTTCGATAGTCCTCAAAGGACTCTGCTTTCTGTCCCCACAAAACCTGGATGGTTGTCCTCTGAACTCCCTCCAGTTTGTTTACATTTCTTTCTGTTAAATTCCACCCTATTCGTTTCGGTTCATTATGCAAGCCTTCCTCAATCTTCTTCAACCTTCTCTTTCTTTTCTAACGTTTTTGTGTTCTAGCTTTTGTGTCACCTGCACAGTTGACTTACAGAGTTGGAGCGGACCTTGGAAGTCTTCAGATCCAACCAGCGGCAAGCAGGAAACCCTATACCATTTCAGACAAATGCTTGTCCAATCTCTTCTTTAAAATCTCTACGATGCAGCACCCACAATTAATCACCCGCCGATTAATTGTTCTGTCAGGAAATGTCTCCTTAGTTCTGGGTTGTTTCTCTCCTTGATTAGTTTCTGTTTATTGCTTCTTGTCCTGCCTTTCTGGTGCTTTGGAGAATCGCTTGACTCCCTCTTCTTTGGGGCAGCCCCTGAGATATTGGAAGACTGCTCTCCTGTCTCCCCTGGTCCTTCTCTTCACAGGCCCCGTTCCTGCAATCGTTCTTCATATGTTTTAGCCTCTAGTCCCCTGATCGTCTTTCTTGCTCGGCTCTGCTCTGCACTGCACTGCACTCTTTCTTGGGTGAGGTCTGGGTCAACAACATCTTTTTAATATCATGGCAAAATTGGATGTAGCATTCTAAGTGGTGCCCTTACCAAGGCATAATAGAGTGGTATTAAGACTTCATGCTATTTTGATTGTATCCCTCAGTTAATACAGCTAGGATTTGCTCTTTCGGTGGCTGCCACGCTCTGCTGGCTCATATTGAAATAATTGTTCATTAGACTCCTAGATCTCTCTTGTAGTTACTGCTATTGAGCCAGGTTCCACCAACCTTGTACCTGTGCATTTAGTTTTTCTTGCCTAAAAACAGAACCTTACATTTCTCACCATTGAATTTCACTTGAAATTCATTGCTTCATTAAGGTTTGAGTGTGACAGTCCACCTGATGCTCCCTATTCCAAGCTGATATGAAGCTTGTTACCTCTGTGTGTGAATATTTGCTCCATTATGAATACACCTAAGGAAGCGCCACCTGGTCTTTATTTTGGTTGACTACCAATTGCCATCAACTTGGGTGTTGATCCTTCATGCCACATAGATGGACCTTCTCCAGAATGGCCTGACTCTAACGCTGCCCTTCAGGTCTCCCACCAATGTGCCTTGTAATTGACTCCATCCTCTTTGCTGCGGTCCTCTTTCTTTCCACCTCTCATCATTAGGGGCTTCTCAAGGCAACTGTGGCATTGCACAACCAGAGGTGGGATTCCGCCGGTTCTGACCAGTTCTGGAGAACTGGTAGAGGAAATTTTGAGTAGTTCGGAGACCTGGCAAATACCGCCTCTGGCTGGAAATTTTACAGTCTCCTTCCCCTGCCATGCCCACCAAGCCTCGCCCATAGAACCAGTAGTAAAAAAATTTTGAATCCCAGCACAACCCGTCTGAAATATGACAATTTGAGCCAGGTCACTTGTCCTTCAAGTGAGAACTCTACATTGATTTGTTCAACGATTCTTTGATTTGTTCTCTTGGACATTCTCCAAAACTTCTCCAAAGCTAAAGTTCAAAATATTGCTGCTATCTTGTTTTGTTAATGTCCAACTTTCCCTGCCATAGGATGTCACCTTGCCTGACTAATTGTGAGCTTGGGAGGTAGACCATATTTTACACCATTTTATTCAGAGAGGATATAAATGTTTGAAATAAAAAAACATGTTCTAAACAATTGGCTGATTTCCACGAACCGCATGGCATTTCCCCAGCGTACCAAGCTAGCCACTCTGTGAAGGAAGGAGAGGCATCTGTCATGGCTTGTTTGTGGCAGACTCACACTGGCTCTTTTATTATTAGCTGTTGTTTTCTCTGGTGCCATTGTTTTCTAAAGGCTCACAAGCGAGCCGCTTAATAAGCTACTCAAGGATCTTGCTCAGAATATCCTTTGAAGCTGAAAAATGTGCAATTTCCTGGATTCTCTTGCTTTCCTTTCTTAGCTGCAGCTCCAACCTTCTCTCTCCTCCAGCCTGTCTTTTCCAGGAGGCCTTCAAGATTAGAGAGAGAGGTTCCCTGGGCACCTTTGCTGGTTCCTCCAATGACCCGGGATGTAGTTTTTCTGGTCACGGAGGCCTGGATTTATTTAAATGAGCTTGGTGTTGTTTATATCCCGCCTTGTTTATCTCAAACCACAATTCCCTCCTTCCGTTAATGGCAGAGTGAGTCAGCAACGGTTGGGCTGATCTTCTAGGAAAGAGCAGACAGGAAAGGTGTTTTGAGATGCCCTACTTCTTCCATCCTCACCTCTTAACCACTCATCCATGTCCACTTTTAGGTTCTTTCTGTCTGTCTGGCCAAGCAAGCACCCCCTTCCCCTCTATTATAAAGTTTGGAGTAAGTGGCAGCCTTGGAGGGGATGTCCCAGTTGGAGGTGTCGCCCATATTCCGGTGTCATCCTATGCCTGAGTGAATCCAGAGCCTCCTTGGCCAGCCTCTGTTTGTTTCCCATCGTGCCTTGGAGGAGAAACACCTGAGGTGATGCCTGGTGGCCCTTCCTGCCTTTGATGTACTTCCCTTCCCTCCAAACCTTCTCCCCTCCCCCACTTTGTCCCTCCCCTCTTTTGCTCCCCCATTTATCCTCTGTTGGTTCCAGTCCTCGATGGCGTATTTGCTCTTGGAGAACATTAGTCCAACTCCTGCCCGGGGTAAGAATCCATTAAATGCCATTTTAGTCAATAGGACGATGGCCTCCCTGACAGATGGCCACCCCAGCTTTGTTTAAACACCTCCACACAAAGGAAGAGTTCCGTGTCGCCTGAGGCTGCCGGTTCCATCACTGAACAGCTCTTAACGTTGGGAAATGTTTCCTGATATCAGGCAGAAAGCGACTTCGTGGTTACTCAAGCCCACTGTGTCCTGCCCCGTCTTATGGGGAAGGGGCAGCAAGCAGAAAGCATTATCCTTCTTTGCTCATCAGAGAAATACGGGAGCAATGCAGTCACAGAACAATAAAACCACAGGGTTGAAAGTGTCTATGGAGGTCATCTAGTCCAACACCCATCCCAGACAGAGGCCTCTCCAACCTTCTCTTGACAACTTTAAGGAACGAAGCACCGGTAACCCAGAGCGATCTACTGCTCGACAGCTCTCACACCAGGACGCTTTCTCCTTATTTCCTTCCTCTATGAAGCTCCTTTGGGGACTCTGGAAATAACTTCGCAGCCTCTTCCCTGAGACAAACTTTCAAGGAAAGAACCAGGCTACATCCTTCTTTTGAGAAATGATGAAAGGACTGTCCAGACCCCAAAAGTCCACCAGCAGAACTGTAGATTTGGACGATGGAGATCAGCCAAGGGCTTTGGTTGCTGAGAGTGAGACACCAAGAGGAGGGTTAGCTGGGTGAGTCAGAGCAGCTGAAGGCCCCCCCCCCGCCCCCTTTGGGACTTAGACCGAAGGTGTTTGGGGTGTGTTTGTGGGTGTGCTTGTTTGCTGGGTGGGGGGAGGGGGTGCTGAGTACCTGAGGTTTGCTGAGCCTCTCCCTGAGAGGATGTTATTGGTGATTATGGGAAGCCCTTTAGCCTACATTTTAATTAAATCTAGGTAACTGTAACCTATGCCCGTGCTTACTTCTCTTAAGTTTCTGGGACAGTGAAAACTAATTCCTGGCCATCTTCCCTGGAGCACCATTTTATCTAACTATCCCTCTGTCTGCTTTTTTCCACTCTGAACATCCCTGGATTCTCCAGTCTGTCCTCCTGTGGCACATCCTCAAATCCTTGTATCAACTTTGTAATATCTTTCTGGATATCTGCCCATATCTTTCTGGAAATGTACTGCCCAGAATTGTACACAGTACTCCATCTGTTATATCCTGAATATGGATTGAGAAGGAAAAAATTGAATTAAAATGAAAGATACTGTAAACAAGCCTCACAATGGATCATGAGATACTGAAGTAGGGGATAGTCCCTGTCTTTTAGGGTTGACCATTATCATCAAAGCAACCAGCAGCCAAACAAGGTGCCACACACTAGCTCAGGTAGAGTAGTAATGAAGGCGTATGATGTGGGATGAAGCCTTCTTGAAGTCTACAACCCCGAGAACAGATGAAGAAGAAGACGATCAGTAGAGAGGCAGATGGACTGTAGCAGCAACATATTCACCTTCGGGAGGTCTAGGCTGGAGAAAGGTTATCTTGAAGAAGTCTGTCTATGTGATCCTTAAAAGATGATGCTGGGTTGATGGCAAATACTGATAGTCCTTGCTTTGTGACCACAACTGGGACGGGCAACTCAGACATTAAACAAAGCAGTTGCTAAGTGAAATTGTGGTTGTGTTTATAATCAATCACTCCGGCTGCGTCTTACCAGCACAGGCTAGGGGGAAATCCTCCCCTTTGAAGCAGCTTCCTCGGATCCAAGCCAGAGTCACCTGAGACTTCCTAGTAGGGAGCTGGCTTGGCTACGTCCTCCTCAGATGCAGGGTTTCCAGGGGCCACAAACCCCCCACTCTGTCTGTGTCGTACCGTCTCCTCCCCTGCACTTCTCCCCCTGGCTCCTCTCAGTCCAGTCTCCCAGTCTGTTCAAATCAAATTGCCATTTCATTCTGTCATCCTGGGTGTTGGGCAGATCTCTGAATTTCGTCTCACCTGCAGATTGGATCAGCAGTCCATCCCTCTTTGCGTACAGGTCATTAATAGAAGCGTGGAGTAACACTGACGCCAAGATAGATTGCGGTGGAATCTCACTTGGACACAGGCACAAATGCCGTGCGGCTCAGCTCATGCTGGGGCCTCTTCCCAGAAACGCTTCCCTTTACGGAAGAAGAAGCCAGCCTGTTCCCACCAGGAGCATCTGAGCACAGCCTGCCCTCCTTTCCAATATCTTCTTTCTTCCTGGGCCATACCTCTTCTTGGCCAAGGCAAATTCTTTCAACCGTTTATACTGGACAGAGTGAAGAAAGTTCCACCTCTGTTCCCTCTCTTTCAACCAGCGTAATAACCGGTTCGGTGAGCGTGTGGGAAAACAGCTGAGGCGCGGCAACCTGCTGTACTGCAAGAATCAGCCGGGCTGCAAAACACAGAAATAAAGGAGACACTAGGGCGGGGGTGGGGGGGGTGCAGCCAACTAATCATCCAAACTAACTGGTCCAAACTGGCTGAATCCCACCCCTGCTTTCACCACCACCCCCCGCCCCGGCCAGTGTTTCATAATATCTTTATAGCAGGGGTGTCAAACTCAAGGCCCAGGGACCGGATCCGGCCTGTGGAGTGCTTAGATCTGGCTTGCAGGGCCGGCCTGGAGACAGAAAAGGACCGGCCTGTGGGGCCTCGTCAGTGAAAATGGAGCTTTTGGGGGGGGTGCGTTGCTCCCTCAGTTCTATTTTCACGGGCGGAAGGCTATCAAAGCAAACTAAAAACAACACCAAAGGAGAAACGTTTCTCCTTTTGCAGTGGAGCATCCAAGAAGGGACAGGAAAGAAGAAAGGCAAAGAGGAAAGGCAAAGAAAAAGAAGGGAAGAGGGGAAGAGAGCAAGGAAGGAGAAGGAAGAGGGAAGGAAAAAAGAAGGGAGGGAAGGAAGGAAGGTTATAATGAGAGTGAGGGAAGGTCTCAGAGAAGTCCTGCCTTAGTACTTGGTGCCCCCCCCAACACAAGTCCCGTGTCACACCCATCATGGCCACGCCCAACCCTGGCCCTCTGAGGTCGAACACAACCCGGATGTGACCCTCAATGAAATTGAGTTTTACACCCCCTGCTTTAATGCTTCTCATTTATTCCTGCAACTGAAAAGAGCATCAACAGACCAGAAGCAAATGGAACAATAAAACAAAGAAGAAGAACACAACGGGAACACCTCAAGATGGACACGTAGGGAGCAGGGAGCAGGAGGGGGAGGGGAAGTCTTCCATCAATCCAGCAGCCCTCTCCCCTTTGGACCCCAAGCCAACCAGCGGAGCCAGGTCTTTTAGGCTAATCAGGCTCCTGCGGAAGGAGGGCTGGACCTTCCAGAGGGAAGGCTCTTCTTTGGGATCCTACTGTCCGGTCGGAGTTCTTTGACTGACAGGATCCAAAGTAGGCCCTCTCAGCCAATCGGAGTAGGACGGGCTTGGCCTAGTTAGTGGGATGAGCCTGGCCCTGTGCCGTGAAGGGCTTTCAAGGTCATGGCCAATCGGCTGTTTTAATTCTGCCCCCCTTCCCCTCCACCCTCAATGGTATCAAAGGAGACCCTCCACCAGACGGCTGCCGGCTCTCTTTTGCCCAGTTACACCGCGAAGGAAACGCTTCCCCACAGCATCAGGGCTCCTGCCAACTTTATTGCCAGTTGCTAGGAGGGCTTTCTAGGGTTTCCATTCGATGACCTGTATGGCGATCTCGGCAGCTCTCTGCACGGTCGCATTGGAGTCGCGCAGATGCTTCCGGAACTCCGGCACGTGCTTCAGCAGCACCTGGCGGCCTTCTGGGGCTTCGGACAACATGGTCAGGGCCTTGATGGCGTAGAGGCGGACTTTGCTCTTCTCGTCGTGGATCAGAGGCAGAAGATAGTCGATGGCTTCCGCATTAATGGCGGCATATTTCCCTGAAACGGAGAGAAAACGTAGGAGGGAACGCACAGGCTAGCCCAGGGGTCTCCAACCTTAGCAACTTTAAGACTTGTGGACTTCAACTCCCAAAATTCCTCAGCCAGCTAGACCAGTGGCCCCCAACCTTTTTTGTGCCACGGCCCGGTACCGGCATCACAAAATGATCTGCGGCCCGCTACCGGCATCAGCACGCATGACAAGGCAAGGCGAGCCGAGCGACTGGCCAGCCAACCGTCCCCCGCTTCTCCCTGCCACCTTCAACTCCTCCTTTGTACCTTTGTTGATGGGCTTCGCTCCGGGACGGCTTTGGGACGGTCGCTCGGCTCGCCTTGCCTTGGGTGCTGAAAGAATCCTTGCGCCTTAGTTCTGTTCGAAGCTGCCTCCCCCCCGATGAAACTAAGGCGCGAGGATTCCTTCAGGACCCAAATGCCACTTTCCAACCGGAAAAGCTCACCTGGAAGCACTTTCTCTTCAAACAAGATGGCGGCGCCCAGCAAACTGGCGGTCTGGTAGGAAATGTTCCACGGACCGGTACCGGTCCATGGCCCGGTGGTTGGGGATCCCTGAACTAGACCAGCAGGGAGTGGTAAATTAAGAGATCAGATGGAAGCAGCTGCAACCAGAAGGTCTGAATGGGCTTCCTGGCCCCCTAGGCACAACCCAGGGTTTTATTTAGTGAAAAGTACTCGAAAATTATGCTAAAAGCAAAGGGGAAACCGAGGAAATCCTAGTCCTGCTTCTCTAAACATGACTGAGCCCTTCCCTCTCCTTGGGGTAATAAGCACAGCCCAGAGACTTCTGGGGGAGGCACAGCGAACTAAGCATGTCTCAGATAAAGGGAGAGACAACGAGTGGAAGAAAGACCAAGGAATTGGCAAATAGATCTGGATAAGGAGGGGAGAGGAGACGGCCCACGTGTGCTCTGGCGGTTGCTCCTCATGAGGTGAGTGCAGGACGGTGGTCTCCCATTGGTCCAAGAGCCAGGAGATGAAGCCAACATGCCAAGAGAGGGCGGGGCTTGAGCGGCAGTGGAAAGATGAAAGAGGTTTTGAAAGGGCAAAGAAGACATCAAATTCTATGGCATTAGTTGATGAGACTGATTGTTAGAAGTAAAAGGAAGGAATATACAGTTGGTTTATTTGATCAAGATTAAAATAGATATGATGTCATTTCTGGTAACAGATAATGGACTTGACACCAGGACTGAAACGATGATGCTTTATAGATTTGGGTAAAGAGATGAGGTATGGGAAGAAGAAATCATTTGTTGTAATTTAAAAGGAGGTGAAAAGTTACTAAAATTGTTTATACTTGTGAGGAAGGTGGGAGCAACTTTTGTAAACTTTTTTCTTTTTCATATTCTTTTTTTTTCTATTTTTCTTTCCTCCACTTTTCCTTTTTCTTTGGTTTATATTAATTTTTATCTTTTCAATTATAATTTTAATTATACATTTGTTTTTAGTTGTGATGAATTGGAAATCACTCCTCTATGTTTTTATCTTTCTTTGCACTTTATTTTTATTTCTTTTCCTGAGTTTAGGTTATACTTATTTTCGCTACTCTAAATAAAATCTCTAATAAAAATGGTGAGAAGGAAACACCTTAAGTGCAGCCCAGGTGCTCCCCCAGCTGTGTCCCCGGGAGAACCCCCCCTCCTGCCCCCCTTCTCTCTCATGGAGAAAACGCTCACCTTGCGTGGTCACTGCCGAATTCATGAGGGCCCCCGCAGCGTTGGCTCGCACTTCTGAATCCTCATCTTCCAGCAGGTTGACCAGGTCTGGAAAGACGTCTTCTTTGAAGACCATGTTCTTCCCTTCCAATGGGACGCTGAAGTGGGGAAACCAACCCTTTGGGTCAGCTGAGGCTGGCCTACTTGCCTTGCCCTCTTGACCAGCCAGCTAAGCCGAGAGGGAAACCGCTCTTGGCAGACATGGAGCTACCCTGCAGCTCCTCCGCCGTGTTTGCCGGTGTGCCTCACCTGATGGCCATGAGGGCCTCGGCAGCCTTGCACCTGATGGCCTGTGAGGGATGCCGGAGCTTCTCCTTTAGGACAGAAACGGATCCTTTTGCCAAGGCCTCAAAGGCTTCGACTCGCAGGCAGCCTGTTAGGGTGTCCAGGATGAGCTCTTGGATGTCCTCCTTCTCCGTCTTCAGCTTCTGCACCAGCGGTGAAACCAAACCACTCTCCACTATCCCAATGGCCACTGCAAGAACAAAGAACAACTTACCCTTCCCTTTCCTAGTATGATTTGATTGCGGATTGTACCCTCTGACTATCGTTAAGTGTTGTGCGTTATGATTCTTGATTCTTAACGAATGTACCTTTTCTTTATGTATACTGCGAGTATTTACACCAAGACAAATTCCTTGTGTGTCCAACCACACTTGGCCAATAAAGAATTCTATTCTATTCTAGTCTATTCTAGTCTAGTCTAGTCTAGTCTAGTCTAGTCTAGTCTAGTCTATATTCCAATATCCTATTTGACTGTTTCCTAGTAGGATTTGATTGCTTATTGTACCCTCTGACTATCATTAAGTGTTGTACGTGATGATTCTTGATTCTTAACGAATGTACCTTTTCTTTATGTATACTGCGAGTATTTACACCAGGACAAATTCATTGTGTGTCCAATCACACTTGGCCAATAAAGTATTCTTCTTCTTCTTCTTCTTCTTCTTCTTCTTCTTCTTCTTCTTCTTCTTCTTCTTCTTCTTCTTCTTCTTCTTCTTCTTCTTCTTCTTCTTCTTCTTCTTCTTCTTCTTCTCCTTCTCCTTCTCCTTCTCCTTCTCCTTCTCCTTCTTCCTCTTCTCTCTTGTCCAGCAAGGGCAAGGGTGGCCTTACGGGTTCTCTTCCTACTCTGCTGTCCTTACCATGGAGGGGAAAGTGAATGGCATTCACCACTTGTGACAAGAGCCCAGGGAAGAACATGCTATAAAAAACGCTGCTTTGTGTGATTTTTATTTGTATTTTATCCTAAGGAAACTCTTGCACTATTGGTCACAACCACGACCTCTTTCTGCCCTCAAGCTCCCCTCTGGGATGCCTCTAAGGAGAGGTGACCTCCTTGCCCCAAGCTGCAATTCCGAAGGTTTTTGCAGCAGGTCATGTTAGTTTGTATTGTTATGAAAGAGGCCGGTAAATTTAGACTTTGAGGATGGAGCTGGATGTTACAGAAACAAATCCTGTGCAGAGCTTCTGAACCTCAGTGAGTCATCTTGATGGATGAGCTGCACAAAAATCGTGCAGGGCAGCATTTGAAGCCACCCCGGAAGCATCCTGGGAAGCTCCTGCTCAGCCTCTTCATCGCGTCCCAGGGAGTATTTTGTCCGTTCTACTTTGAAATACTTACGTGAAGCCCCTACAAAAAGCCCTTCAGAGTTGGGGATTTCTGCCTCATTCTTACAAAAACGCCCCCCAGGATGAAGTCTCTTGCTAAGTGAATACCAAGGAGGTTGCCTCAATGCCTGGACTCATGGAGGCCACCCACCTTCCTACTTGGTCCTAGCCAATAGGCCAGGGGTGGCTAAGGAATTCTGGGAGGTGAAGTCCACAAGTTGCAAAGGTTGGAGAGTCCTGTAATAGCCCAAGAAGGGGTGGGAGAGATCACAGATGATCTCGTGGACAAACAAGCCAGGACTCAATCCAGTCAAGGCCTCTTCACCAGGAGACAAGTCAGTACAGGTTCTCAACTTACGACCATTCATTGGGCAATCATTCCCTGTTGCAATGGCACTGAAAAAAGCGACTTAAGACCTGTCCTCGTAGTTACAACCATCTCAGCATTTCCAGTCACATGATGAAAATTCAGCCCTTTGACCACCATCAGCAAGTTGACCGTCCTCCCAAGGCCACATGATTGTCAGCTGCAAATTCCCCAAACAGCTTCCCACAAGCAAAATCAATGGGAGAAGCCCAATTCACTTAGGAACAGTAGGATTCACTTAACAACCACTGCATAAAAGGTTGTAAAATCGGTCACAACCTCCTTACTTAGCAATGGAAATTCTGGTCCCAACTGCGGTCATGGGTTGAGGATTCCCTCCCTGTATGTTCTTGTAGGTTGACTCCTAAGTTGAAGATTCCCGGCACCACGTTTTGGGAAGGTCATTGACAAAGTGGTCCTTCAGTGTCTGGACGGGAAGCAAGTGGACAAGAAAATACGGATGGTGTCAGGAATGGTTGGAAAGGCTGGGCATATGTCTAACTTGGAGAAGACCGTAGGGAAACGTGATCGTGGTCCAAGAAAAGGCTGTACAGTAACGTAGACAAAGAGGCAGAATTGTTCTGTGTTGTTCATGGGGATTAAATTACGAGGAAGACTTCAGTCGGATTTCAGGAAGAATGGTCACCTGTTCAAGAATGGAACAGACTGCCAAAGGGGATGATGGTGTCTCCTTCATTGGTCAGTTCTTTCCGTGAACTAAAATGCCCTAAAATGCCCTCAGAATAACATAACAGAGTTGGAAGGGATCTTGGAGGTCTTCTAGCCGAACCCCCTTCTCCTTATTTGTAGATTGGTTCTCTCCTTGATTGGTTTCCACCCATTGCTTGTTGTTCTGCCTTCAGGTGCTTTAGACTAGAATAGGTGGACGCCTTGTTCGTGGCTCAAATATAGCCAGGTCCTGAGGACATCTAGGGAGGTTCCTTGTGATCTCACAGTCAGGCCTACTTCCTGTCAGCTATTTGAAGTTTTGGGTTTCTAACGTGGCGTGACTAACTTCCAAATAGGAAAATTAAAACTCAGGACTCAATGTCCTGAACAGTCCAAAACTTCCAGGCTATTCTTATGGTCCTGTATTTACCAAGCAGGAAGCTAAAGCATCGAGGAATTCGCTGACATTGTTAAGGGTGAATCCTAATGAGGGCAGGCCCCACTTCAGGAGGCTGGAGGAAAAATCTGAGGGCTCAGTTAGTCCGATAAGAAAAAATTGGGGAAACTTTCAAAAAGGTGTTTCTTTCTGTTATATACTTTAGGAAGCCTTTTTTGATTAAATCAGTTCCTATTCCTTGATACTATTTATGCCGGTTTGTACAGTTTGGCTTTGAACGTATTTGCTTGTTTGGGCTGCAAGTCTTAATCAGATATATAGCTTGTGATTTAATTTTCAGGAAATTTCTGCATTCAATCAGTGCAAGGATGTCAAAACGTTCCCTACGACCACGTATAATAAATTGTTCCCTGAGACGTTTTCCAGCTCTTACATTAAATGGGTTGAAGTTTGATGATGAACGACTATGGTGGTGGTAGATCAAATGACAATTAAGTAGTTGATAAAAGTGACCCTTTCAAAGACTAGACTGAACGCAGGGGATTCCTGTTTCTGCTTTTGGATTTTCTCCTGCGCTTCCGTAGATCTCAAAGATCCTAGAAAGATGGAAACAGCAGCAGGAAAATCTAAGAAAATTCCAGCTGGCTGGCAATGTTTTGGAGACTTCCCCACTAAATGCGAGGGGATTAATTATGGTGATTCCACACTACCTATCTCTTTTGGATGTAGTCCAGGCCTCCAACCTTTTGTGAAAAGGAGCAAAAATTAATCTGCAGGTTTTAATTCCAGAAACAAACAGCTGAATTGGAGTCTGGCTTCTTCAACAAAAAAACATACAGGTGGGGGATGGGGGGTGGGTAAAATCTCCTTGGGAATGGATGTGAAGGTGTGAGGTTAATTTCTGTTGCAAGTTCTTTTTTTCAGAGCGATGGGAAGCCACAGATCACTATTAAAGGTGGGAAAATGAGATGGAGCAGGATTCTGTTGCAATTCCTGCCAGAGTTTAAAAAACAATAATAATCTGAAATAAAATGTTTAGGGTGCGATACTTAAATTAAAAATAAAATAACAAAGACAACGACAAAACGAAAGCAGATTTCATTTTGAGAAGCAATAAAGCGGAACAACAGGCATGTTGACAGGAGTTCCCGTCACTGGAGCAATGTCTGGGTCGACAGACTGAAGCCCTGGGGCTGGAAGGGCCCAGAAAACAGGGCCAGAGTTAAGGCCAGACCGGCCCCGGGAAGACTGTTCCTCCTGCTGATCTTCTGACGGGAGATGACCCAAAGCCATTCCAGGCTTTGCAGGCCGAGGACGGCAGCTGAAATGGGGCCAGAGGCAGAACCTGGGCAAACAGTGGGGCATTTTGAGGATTCAAGTCATGTGGCTGCTTTGAGCTGCCCCGCTCAACAATCGGGTAGCTGTTTTGAGAGCTCACCCTGCACCGAGGAAGACAATGGAGGGATTCTTAGGCCATGAGTCAGGGGAGGCAGCGCTCCTGGTCCCAGGAGGGTCTGGGCTGGCAGAAATTGGACAGAAACTCGTGCCAGGGAGGCCACCGGCATTGCTAAAGACCAGCGGGTTCGGGGAAGAGGCCCTGGATACACCCCCCCCTCTTCCTGGAGTAGGATCTACTGCTCTTCCTGGTCCTGGAGAACATCTGTCTGCAGTATTTGGGGGGGGCTCCCACCCAGCCTGTCCCGGCGTCCTGGCAGAGGTGAGTGGTTTACCTTCTTCTTCTCCAAGCAAAATGCTTCCTGACCGTCCACATTAAATGTGCCTATCGGCTGAACACGTCTGGGCATGATTTGCATGGATAGCGGGGGGGTGGGCTCTGAGACGGGGGCCCTGGGCTTACCAAAGAAATGGGGCTGCCCTTCAATCTCTGCTCCGGGGCCAACGACAACAGCAGCAACAGCAGAGGAGATGAGGTTGCCCCAGTAGCTACGGGGCAAGATGGGGAACCTTCAGGAGTAACCCCTCAGCGGCTGCAGGCGGAGCGGTGGGGTCTACGTGGGGATCAAAAAGGGACAAGATGATGGCTACAAGCACCCAAGTGGGGGGAAAAAAAGGCTTGGGTGGGCCTATGATGATATCCTGTCTCTGGCTGCCATCCTGGCTTTTAGGACCCTCCTTGGGGGCTAGCTGGAGTTTTCCCAGGGATCGGAAGAAAAGAAACGTGCAGACTGACACAATCGGAGTCAACGGATCCAGGATAAGATGCAAACGGCCAGAGAATATACAGGACACGGGACACTGTGAGTCAGTCAAGATGCTCAGAACACTTTCTAATATGAATTCAAGATGCGAGAGCAATGTCTTTAAGATAACGGCATATCTGGTTTCAAGAACTGCAGAATAAGGGCATTTAACTTTTGGTATCTGATTTAAAGCGAATCCCTGTAAATTATATTCCAGAGGATTGATGGTCACTATTCATTGTAGGCCATCAGCTGCAAGAATTAGATTTAAGTGCAGCCAGGTGGACAATGGTTACCTTGTCTGTGGGTTGATGGAGAAAGAGAGATTTTATGCTTGTGTACACAATTGGAGCGTATGCATTGGCCTGGGAAGGAAAAACGGATTCCAAAAGCAACGCTTCCATTGCCTGGGGATGAATTCCATCTATGGCAGCGGTTCTCAACCCTGTGGTCGTTCGCCCTTTCGGGGGCGAATGACCCTTTCACAGGGGTCGCCTAAGACCCTCGGAAAACACATATTTTCCACATATTTTCGACGGTCTTAGGAACCGAGCCATAATTTTATGGTTGGAGATCACCACGACATGAGGAACTGTATTAAAGGGTCGCGGCATTAGGAAGGTTGAGAGCCACTGATCTGTGGGATGAAGGGAGCAAATCACAGTTAATAAGTGGAGCCTTGATACTAGTTGAAACCACATTGGACAATCAGCTCCTTTCGTCTTGTAGGAGTATGAGGTATGTTCACTGCCTTGACTTACTTATAAAGTAATAAAAGCGGGATTTAAAAAAAATCTTATTAATTAATTAAAAGTGCGTCAGCCTAATAAGGTAGACCAGACTAAGACAACAATGCCGCATAGGCCAGGATTACTCTTATTGTAGAAAATTTCAGTTGTTTATGGGGGTGATGGGAGGCATGAATAGGTTAGACTAGACTAGAAGACAGAAGAGATGAGAAGGGATTGTAACAACTACAGCAAGATCATTTGCAAAGGCTGGATGCGCCTATCTTCTTGTGGACTAAGGAGGGGCCGGAGACCTTTCCCCCCATTATTTTCTTGGAGGGGGCTCCAGCCCCTCTTAACCGAGTGTTGCCTTGGTAGCGGCTCTTCCTTCAGCCCTTCAAGGCCATTCCCTCGGTCCTCTACACAATGTCACATTTTGTCACTCTCGCCCCCGCAGATGCTTCTGAGCTGCCAAGTGCTTGGCGAACGTGGCATTCAGTAGCCACTGGCCTGGAAGAAGGGCCTCTCCTTCCTCTGGGCCCGACTTCTCCTCTCCTTCTGGGCATTAGGCCTGACTGATCCTCTTCCTCCCCTCTTTGCTGCCCAGTTAGCTCCCTTTCCCTGCTCCACACAATGGGCCCCACTGCCTTCCGTTACTGTCTTCTCTTAGGTCTGCGGGCATCTACCTGGCTCTCTAAAATCATCCACTCGTGTTGCTTCCCCTTCCTTAAAAAAAAAAACATTGCTTAAATTTACGAGAAGAAAAAAAGAGCAAAGAACAAAGGGGGAAAAGACAGAGACCTCAGCCTAATCAAACTCCCAGTGCAACCCCATTGAGAGCAGAGGGTGGGACTTCCGGAAAGAACCCCCGTCCCCCGGCCTTGCCTGACTGAGCCTGAATCTTTTCCTCCCCATGCCGACCCACCGCCTCTGGCCACGGGGCATCCCTCAGCTGGCAATTTCACCTGGCTCCACCCACACCTGGATCTTAGGAAAACTTTCCTTTCTGGCTTCCTTGCTGGTTTTGCTTGGCTTCTACCCCTCCCCTCTTTTCTCTGTGGAAGGCCTTACAGGGACAAAGCCTCCCCCCTAGCGCAATTTTTATATATAGTTTTTATCTTTTTATATTGCACTTGCACACCGCCCAGAGTTTCTCTAAGAAGTGGGGTGGGCAGTTTCTAAAATTCACATATCCACACAAAAAAAAGCAAAGAAATGAAGGGCAAATGCCCAACGCCGACCTGGAATATGAGACTAGATCTGCCAGTGCTCCGAAAGAGAAGAAAGCAACCAGACTGGACTGCCATTTGTCAGAAACGGCGTAGGGTCTCCTGCTTGGGTGGGGGGTTGGACTAGATGACCTACAAGGCCCCTTCCAACTCTGTTAATCTGTTAATAATAACCATGGAAACTCTGCGGGCACTTCCCAGGAGGCACCTCTTATAGGCTGACTATTCCTGGTGGAAATCAACGCCTGGGTCTCAGGCGCCATGCTTAGGAGGTGCCCCAGAGCTGGGTCTGAATGCTGAATGCTGATGGTCAAAGGGATAACCGGCCCGTGGCGTCTGGAAGGGGGTCTGTCTTAATATGCTGACCTGGGAATCAACAGGCAGGCTGGGAGGGAGGGAGGGAAGGAGGGAGCAAAGAGGAGGATGCGAAAGAGGCTGGAATGAAAAGCCTTCTGGCAGGAATACACTCTCATTTCTGGGGCTTCTCCTTGGCACACTTAGTCAGGGATAAGTTTACCTTCGCTCTCGCATTTTCAAATTGTAAAGAGGAATAGTTGTGTGTGGGGGGGAAGTCTCTAAAAAGCAGAGGGACGAAGTGTGTGAGGAAAGGTTTACAAGATTATGGGCCTGTTTAGTTTTTACAATAAAAATGACCAACAGAAGATGAGAAGCCGATTAAATTATGAATGACGACTTGCTAAAAGAACATACGAGCCTAATAATCAAGCGAGATTAGTCAGATGTGCTGAGTTCACATTTGCTGCGCTTGGAAGCGGAGTATTCACAGTAGCCGGATTAAAACCATCCCAGGTACCTAGCAATCCCTCAAGCCCAACTTAAGTCCGAAGGATAATTAAATGCAAGGAAGAGCAGCTGTCCCTGGAATAGCGGCATGCCCAAAATATACCTTTCCAAGAACTTCACAGACTACGGTGGGGGCTGAAAGTCGCTTTTACCCTGTTCGGAGTAGAAGGTTGATCCTTCTTTCTTTAAAGGTAAGCACTGCTTGGGAAGTGCCCTTTTAAAGCTATGGAAACCTCGGGGTAGATTCCCCAAAGCTCAGGTTAGGGGTCAATCCTATGGGGTCAACAGCAACGCCTGCGAAGACGGTGCTTCATCTCAGACCCTTCGCCTTTGACGGACGTATAAGCCCCGTCTTTCTGCAGAGTCGTCCTGCTCCTGCGTCCTGCTTTCCATGACTATCCGACTGGGAGCCTCTGTCCGTCCACAAGAGGGCGCAGTGACAGCCCCCACTTGGCGCCCCCACTCAAGTCCCTGGTGGCTGTGGCAGGCGGCCCAGGAACACTGTGGCTCCATAGGGGCCCCAGCTGTTGGGGGCTTTGCCCTCCTGCCTCCTCCTCTTCTCCGCCCGCTAAGCTACCATCTGAAGGCATCAGACCTCGCCCCCTTTTCCCGGCATGCTTCCATTAGGCGCTGGCTGAAGGATTTTGGCTTGGTCTCCCCTCCGTGCCTGCTCCTCAAGTCCCGTGAAAGGAATTTCATTTTCTTTACTCCATTTATTTGCTAAATTTATATTCTGCCTTGGTACCTGAAATGCTGTCCACTGCAGCTAATCACAGTAACCAAGGGATACAATGCAGAATCACAAACTTAAAAATGAAGCGCTGTATTTAAGAATTAATCCACTTAATCAAGCCACTCTCTTAGGGCAAAACTGGAGCCTGTCTGGGTAGAAGCAGGAAGGTGGTTTGGAGAAAAGCCTTCCCTTTTTCCAGGCGTGTCACTCTTCTAGGACAGCTTGCCAAGCTTCTCTCACGCCATCGCTTTTTGGGAAATCAGTCGTGTCCCACCTACATTAAAAAGCCTGTATGACTAATCTGGCTTTTCTTCTTGAAAAGTAACCATCACGGAAGAGATCGGTTAACTTCGGAACCAGGTTGTAGGTAGCTTTTGGGGGGGGGGGGCTCTGTTGTAACCGCGAAGGGTTGCTACGCGGCCAGTTGTAAGTTGAGGACGACCTGTAATTCAGTCTTGTGCCGTTTTTAGCATCCTTTGTCAGCTTCTTGAGAAAGTCGCCCTTCACCTGTGAGGCTCCCAAACCTCCGTGGAGGCATCCCTGGCGTTTCCCGCCCTTCACCTCCTCCTGACTGACTCCCTGCAAGCAGCAGCGGCCTCCAGTTGGTCCTTTACGGAGACCCCACAACCCGTTTGCTGGACCCCTCCGGCCTGGGGGGCTCCCCTCTCCAAGGCCCCGAGGCCTCACGGGCCTGTCTTCGTAGAGGAAGCCCTTTGGGTCTGGCCACGGCTGAGCGAATTGGCCGCCTCGCCCAGGAGCAGAGGGCAGCCGAGGAGAGGCCCTTCTCCGGGCCAGCCCTGCAGGCCATCAGCCGGGGGGGGGGGGGGGCGGGTGGCAAGAGGGGCCGGCAGAGGGCCTGGAGGGGCGCGGGGGGATCCCCGGGGAGCCCGAAGGGGGCCGCGGCAGAAACAGGCCTCCGCCCCGCGGCGGCAGGGAGCGGGGGAGCCGGGCTCCGCTGCAAAGGCTCCCGCGGGGCCGGGATCCTCCGCCTCAGCCAGCGGCTGCTCCCCGAAGCTCGGCCGGCCTCTGGGAGGACGAGCGGCCGGCCCTCCAGGCTCCCCCAGCGACGGAGCGAGGCCGGCAGGGCTCCACGGCTGGGCCGCTGCTAGCAGCGCATCTGGCCCGGGGAGCAGCCGACGCTGCGGCTGAAGCAGGGGCGGCACCGGCGGGACGGAGCCGGCGGGGCCCGCGGAGAGGCCGCCACCCCGCCCGGCCCTCGGGGAGCCCGAGTCGCCCCGCCGCCAGGCTCCCTTCTCCCGCCCCGGGGGGAGGACGGAGGGGGGGCCGCGGGCAGGTCCCGCGGGGGGGGGGGGGGGGCGCCACATGGGGCGGCGGCGGCGGCAGCTCAGCGCCCGGGCCGGGCTAACTGGGCTCTGGCGCCCGCGGAGCCGCCCCTTCCCCAGCGAGCCGCGCCATTGGCGCGCGCCGACGCCTATCAGGCGGCGGCCGACCAATCCGGGCCGCGGAGCCTCTGCGGCGCGGCCGCCTCCCTCCGCCCGAGGCTCCGGAGCGTGGCCGGCTGTGCCGTGCGGCGGCGGCGGCGGCGGCGGCGGGGAAGCGGCGAGCCGAGGGAGGGAACGAGCGAGCGGCCGGCAGGCAGGCAGGCAGGCAGGCGAGGAGGAGGAGGAGGAGGAAGACACCCGCCCGCCCGTCCGTCCGTCCCTGCTGGGCGCGGGCAGCCGCCGCCGGCTCCTGCTTCTCCCGCCTGCGGGCCGTCGCGGGGCGCCACCGATGGGAGCGCCGGCTTCGCCCAAGCGCCGCGGCAGAGCCTGCCCGCCCCGCCGCCGCCGCCAGGAGGTGAGTGCCGGCCCGGCTGCCCGCCCGCCGGAGGAGCCCCTTCCCCGGGAGCGCCCCGCCCGCCCGCCCGCCCGCCGCGGCGCCGAGCCCCCCCCCTGCCCACCGGCCCCGCCATGTGCCGCGGCTGCTGCGGGCGCCTCTCCGGAAGCGGCGGGCGGGCAGGGCGGCGGCGGCGGCGGCTGTCTCCTGCGGGAAGGGGCGGCGGGGAGCCCGCCGGGGAGCGCCCGCCCGCCCAGCCCTGCGCAGCCCGCCCGGTGGCGGCTCCCTCCGCCGCTGCGGCAGCGCCCGCCGCCCCTGCCGCCCGGGGCCCCCGCCGCCGCAGCGCCCTTCCCGGCGGGGTCGGGTCCCGCCAGTCCCGAGATGGCCGCGGCGTTGGCCGCTTTGCGGGCAGGGGAGGCGCGCCCGAGAGGCGGCGGGATGGGCTCCGCGGGGCGGCCAATGTGAGGCGGGAGCCGGACGGCAGGAAACGACGGATTCCTCGGCCGGGGGCTCCAGCGCACCGCGGGCCGAGGGAGGCTGCAGCCAAGCGGGGCGAGGAAAGGCCGGCTCCGCAGGGCAGGACCGAGCGGGGCCCCGGTGCGCCGAAGGAAGGAGCCGTCGGGCGGCTCCGGAGGAAGGCAGAGATGATGCTGGGAAAGGCCGGGCCGGTCGGGCGGCTTGTCGGAGGAGGGAAGGGCTCCTCCGGGGCCCGCGGTCAACGCCAGCCCGGGTTTGGGCCCTTTCTTCTGCTTTCGAGCCTCGGGCGTCACGTCAGGCTTGACTGCTAGGGGTTTCAAGGCCTGCTTGGAAGGCCCTGAGGCCTCGGGGGGGCCCAAGGGCAGCCGAGCCGCTGCAAGATCTCCGGTGCGCCACAATCCCGAGGGAGCAGCGCCTGGTGGCATCTCCACTTGGCAGAGGCTGCTTTGCAAGGGAACCAGGTTGGCTGGGATTTCTGGGGAAAGGAGGATGCGGGCAAGGTCCCTCCTAGGCTTGACTAACTAACGAAGGGCATGGGACCAGTTGGGAAGGCCCAGGAGGAGGAGGATCTCCCGGTGATAGCATCTGAGTTTGACCCTCCTGGTTATTCACTCCCAGTCTCTTGTTTCAGGCAGCTTAAGACTCATTGCAAAGGTCTGATAGGCAATGCCTGTCCTAGGACCACATTATCTTTACGTTAGCTAGTTGCCATGTTGATGACATCTTGTGTTGGTGAATGGTTTTCATTGTACAGAGGCACAGATATAAAGTAAGCGGGTGTAACGTATGATTCCTACACACTTACTTGGGAGAAAGCCTCACGAGCCTCGTCGCTGGGATGAATCCTGATAAATATGCTGTGGCTCAGGCAGCTGAGATGAAGTTATAGCTGAGTATTCTATGCACATGCTTTTGAGTAAAGCAGACGTAGTATCTATGATTGAACATGGCGAGGGGTGGCAGCTTTAAATCCTGCATACATGCTTAAACAGGTGAGGTGTGAAATCGTTGAAACATCAAAAGGTAGAAATGATCTGGCCAAGGTTGCAGTGGCTTGTTCAGACCACTCAGGATATTTTATATCCAGAAGCAAATTATGATCCTGGTTATATTTAAAAAATTGAACTCTTTGACATAACATATAAGGGCAATTAAAAAATAACTTTCCCAAGATGAGGTAGAGAAAAACCACCGAACCTTTAATGGCTGAAAAGTGTAAAAAAAAAATCAAAAACAAAACAGAAAGCCAATATCGGCGAATTATAATCTGATTTCCCAATGCAGTGAGTTGCTTTTTCAGAGAATGAACACTTCTGCCATATGAGATTAGTATTCAGTTTCCAGTTAGTGGTTTCTAAAAGTAGACCAACAGTGCTTGATGTGCCATATCAGCATCCCAACTTCCAAAACAGACAATAATGAATCTCTGAAAAACCTTAAGAGCTGGTCTATTAACTTAAAGAAATAGTACCCCATCCGTGGTGCTGAAGGAGGAGGGCTCTCAGGGTTGAGAACAAAGTCTTATCCACCACTGCCAACGGCAGGCAGACCACAAACCAGGGGTGTCATACAAGTCTCCTTCTTCAGTCTCCAGGCAAAAGAAATAGGGAAACGGCAAATTATAAACCAGTGCAAACCAGTTCGAAGTGAAGGGCCTGCACGCGTGGGGCACCAAGGATGGAGGACCAAGGGTAGGCCAGGTGATGCCTGCACACTGTCGTCTGTAGACTAGCATCAACATGCTTCGAATTGGTGGAGGGGGCTCTTGTGTGAGGTCTTCTGTGTTTCAGAATCGGATTTGTAGGTGGTTGATTGTTATGGAAAGTAGGGGTGCCTCCTTAGGGTAATCCAAGTGGAGAGCCTGCATATGAGATTATTGGGGTGGGGGTGGGGGGTTATGGAGGGACAAAATAGGCAATTTCTCTGCTCTGGATTTGTAACTGGCTGACCAACCAAACTCAACGCGTGGTCCTCAACGGAACTGCATCTACATGGAGGGAAGAATGCAGTGGGGTACCTCAAGGCTCTGATTTAGGCCCAGGACTCTTCAACATCTTTATGAATGATTTGGATGAGGGGGTAGATGGGGAACTCATCAAATTTGCAGATGGCACCAAGCTAGCAGGAATAGCCAACACTCGGGAAGATAGGCTTAAGATACAGGAGGATCTTGACAGACTTGAACATTGGGTGCTATCTAACAAAATACAATTCAGTGGTGAAAAAAGGAAGGTTCTGCATTTAGGCAAGAAAAACCAAATGCCCAGGAACGGCGTATGTGGTACCTTGCTCAGGAGTAGTAACTGTGAGAGGGATCTTGGAGACCTAGTGCACAACCGTTTAAACATGAGCCAGTGGTGTACGGCAGCTGCCAAAAAAGGCCAACACAGTTCTAGGCTGCATTGACATAATCAAGATCATGTGAAATGTTACTACCATTTTATAATGCCTTGATGAGGCCACACTTGCAATCCTGCATCCAGTTTTGGTCGCCGTGATTGAAAAAAGATGTTGAGATTCTAGAAAAAGTACAGAGTAGAGCAACAAAGATGATGAGGAGACTGGAGGCTAAAACATAAAGAATGGTTGCTAGAATTGAGTATGTCTAGTTTATTGAAAAGAAGGACCGGGGGGGGACATGATAGCAGTCTTCCAATATTTCAAGGGCTGCCCCAAAGAAGAGGGAGTCAAACTATTCTCCATAGCACCTGAGGGCAGGACAAGAAGCAATGGGTGGAAACTAACCAAGGAGAGAAGCAATTTAGAACTAAGAAATTTCCTGACAGTGAGAACAAATTAATCAATGGAACAACTTGCTTCCAGAAGTTGTCAATGCTCCAACGCTGGAGGTTTTTAAGAAGAGACTTGGATAACCATTTGTCTGAAATGGTATAGGGTTCCCTGCCTAAGCAGGGGGTTGGACTAGAAGACCTCCAAAGGTCCCTTCCAACTCTGTTATTCTACTCTACTCTACTCTACTCTACTCTACTCTACCCTACCCTATTCCACTCCACTCTATTCCCATCCCACAGCATGCCATTGTCTGTCAGTTAGCATCAACATGATTCCAACTGATAGGTTGGTTTTGTAGATGGTTGATTGTTAAGGTATGGATTCCTTCTTAGGGCCGTCCATGCTCATCCTAATACATGATGGGAAAATGAGCCGCAGAGGTTTCAGCCAGTTAGGCCAAATGGCATCATAGGTTTGTTAGGAGGTGGATGGCGTTGGGGCATCAGACCAAACAGGAAGCTGCTGAGGGCCGTGTGGACTTCCCTTTGGAGTCTGCCCATCCTTAACTCTACGAGAGAATGTAAAAAATGCCAGCCATGCTATCGAGCAGCCTTATTTTCAACTGCTCTTTGTTCCTCTTTCATTCTTGTAATCTAGCCAGGTAAAAGCCGTGCGACAGAGCCTTAATTTAAATATGCATTTGCGTCACTGACAGTCTCTCCAAAGGATTCTACTTGTACAAATTGTTTTAATTCTGCAGGTCTGAGAAAGGGAAATTCAGCTGATGTGGTTCCTTGGGTCTTTAGAAGAGGCAGCCTGGATGGAACTGAAAAGCTGCAGCAGGGATTTGAATAAGTTTATTGTTGAATAAGAATTAGCCTTGGAACAACTTTAGGTACTTCTGACTAAACAGATTCCATAAAAAGGCATAGCAAGAAGGAATAATGAGCTGGTCTGAGGTTTTTACAGCATGAGTTTATATAGCCTGTCTGCTTCTCTAGATAGTACGCATTATGCAAGATCCATTCAGTACATAGACTTGGGCCAGTGGCCGGCGGGGGGGGAGGCGGGGCAGCCGCCTTCCTTAGGGATCCAGCCCGGTCTTCTGCCTGATGGGTCAGATCTGGGAGGGGAGGTCTCAGCAGGGGGCATTTTGTTACTGGTGGATGCCAAGGGACGATCGGTGAGCTGTGGCATAGCCCAGAGGGCTTTGGCTGCTAATTGTGCAGGGTTCCTGACAGAGTGCAGGGCTTGGGGCAAAACCTCTGCCCATGAACAGCGGCGCCCCAGTTTCAGCAGCTGTGCTCTGTGACAGCTAGCATGTTGCATGCTAACCCCATGCAGAATGCAAGTCGGGCTTGGCTGTCTCTGCCTAAGGCTGGCCCCAGTTATGGTACCAATAATAGGGAATATTTATAACTAAGGCTGAAACGGGGGAGGGGGCTCCTGGGTGCCCTCCGAGGTTGGTTTGTTTTCTTGTGGACCTTTCATGACCCAAGTAGGTAACACCATCAGTGAACACACCACTCCTTTCTATCCCTGAGGATGTTATCTAGCTGGGACGTGAAACGTCTTCAAGAAAACAACCCTGCTCAGAGGGCACCAGGGACCCCACAGTGATGACGAAAGGTGCCCTCCTTGCCGGGACTGATGCCCTGGGCTGGTGTTGTGCCAATTTTGCATGATGCCACTTGCCTGTCAGAAGGAGCCCAACTCGGCTCTGAAGAGGAAAACGGCTTATGTGGTTCACCCAGAAACGCTTCTAACCAAACATTGCCCCAGGATTCAGTCTCCTTTTCTACCCTCGTCCCACTCGGCATCCAGACATTGATTTGGGACCTTCAGAGATTCTCTGAATCCAGGTGAAATGACCTCACCTGCTTTTGGAAAGTGTAAAGTGGGTGTAGGTCAACCCAAAGTTATCCTGGCCTCTGGGGCAGACATTCTGAATGGCTGGGTGTTTTCAAAAGCGGCTGGTGACCCAGATCTGCCACCTCAGGTGCCTCCTGCTGTTTGTCTCATCTCCAAGCAGAGAGGTAGTAGCTCTTCCGACCCCCTTTATAGCCGAATGAGAGAGCTGGGTGCAAAGCTCTCGTCCCCCCCCCCCTTCCATAAGGCAGCCCTGAATCACAGGGAGGCAGTCTGTAATTAAATGGTGCAGTTCTAATCCAGCTTCTCCAGGACTTGAAATGATATTTACTATTCAAAATGAGTTTTGTTTCTGGGAAATAGAAAGATAGTCTAACATCTGTAACTTATTAACAGAAGTTCTTTCACCTGCCTTTTTTTTTATTCTAAATGCTACAGAACCAGCCCTTGGACGGCCCAATTTTGCACATTAATGAGTCATTCTAAATTAGGTAGGGATTTTGGCTGAATAAAGCCATGTTTAGAAATGTGGCTTTCCTCGGCATTAGCCAAATCCTTTGCTCCCATCATCCCAATTCCGGGCTGAAGAATAGCAGAGTCACAGAGTTGGAAAGGACCTTGGGAGTCTTCCAGTCCAACCTTCTCCTCAAACAGGGGACCCTTGACCATTCCAGGCACGTGGCTGTCCAGTCTCTGCTTAGAAACCTCTGGGGACGGGTGCTTCTTAGGAGCCGTGGGCCAGGTTGCGTGGCTGGGGAGCTTGGTGGGGCTTCGCTCCTGGAGTGGCCGGCATGGGGGCCCTGCGGGGAAGCCTTTTCCAGCCTCTTTGCCTGGGAGAAAGAAGGCTCTTGCCACCCCTGCTTGGGAGGACCACCTGGTGAAGCTGGTCTGTCCTTAGGGCTGCAGGGACAGCAGGCAGCCTTGGGGCCCCACGGGGCCTGCAGAACGGGGGCCTTGAGCCTGGGGACTCTCTTGGTTAAAACCTGCCAGGTTTCAGTTTGCAGGCTTGCATTTTTTTCTTCCCCCTGCTGGCAAATTTACACAGAATTTTGGAATGGGTGAATTGAGATGCTACCTGGGCATGTTTGTGTGAATGTGGGTCCAGAACAAAGTACAGCCGAAAGAGCTGCCCGAGAAACGGCCTTGGCCGGACTGGCCCCCACCTGAGCATTGGCTTATTCCATGTGACCGGCTCTGGCTTTAAGGAAGAAGAATTGGAGCTCCCTTTCAGACAAAAATGTTCTGGGGTCAGCTGCCTGCCTGTCCCTGCAGGTTACCTAGAAAGTGGGTCTAAAATTGATTCATCACAGCAATAGTGTTTTATCACAGAGAAAAATCAAATTAACTTTGGAAGTAGGAAAAATCGGTGGAGTGTAACGTTGCATGATTTTCAAGGGATGTTTTGAGTGAAGCGGGGGAAGGAGAGAGAGCAAGGATAAGCTGATTTATCTGTACAAGTTGGGAGATAAGAATGTGATTGGAAATTAGCTTCCCTGAGCAGCGCCTTTAGAAATGTTTGCGTATTTAAATTTATTCTATTTGGAAACTGTTATCTGTTAGGCCCAAGAAACCAGCAAAGTCTGTGGGTTAAAGAGCGGCTGTTATGGAAAAGAAGGGATTGTAATTGCAAGCTTGGAGTTTTGTCGACAGTCAAATTTTTGCACCCTTGTTCAGAATCTCTATAGCAGATCTAGCCCCGAACCCCAAATCACTGCACATTCATTCATTCATTCATTCATTCGTTCATCTTGTTCCATTACAACTTTATTTATGTACGTTTCTCATGCTGGATTGTTTCCTATTTTGGTGCTATATATCAATGATCTTTTATCCATCTTTTACTCTCACCAGTTCAAATTGCCTTGTTATTTTTCCACAATGACTACAAGAAAGCAAACGACTTTTCTAAGATAGAGGAATACCAGCAGGATTCCTTAGTTTGTTTTCCACAATTCTGAGAGTTCCTTAAACAAGAGATTCAAGTTCTGAGGGGTAATCTTCCCGAATTATTTCAATAAACACAATTCAAGTAAGTTTCAGTATTTTCCAGAAAAAAAATAGTTGGTAGATATTATAGACCCAAGTTGTGTTTCAAAAGAAAGCTTAAGGGATGAAAATTCTGATGTATCTTTGCTCAAATATCTCTCCAGACAAAAGTAAAGAAAATGAAAGCCAAGCTAGAATTTCTAGAAACAACCTGAAATTTAGGCACATCCCAGAAGGAAGGAAGCTCTAGAAAACTATTGGATACGAGTGGATTTTTGAGTTTTAAAAATTGATAGGATAAAGTGCTGCAGAGTTTGATGAAAACAACTGCTTCATGACCTATTTGTAAAACAGTCAAATTATCTTTCCTCAAAACAAAACAAAAAATTACTGAATTTAAACAGAAAAAAATGAAGAGATCCTGGATCAAATATGTGGAGAAAATGGAGTATTTTTCTGAAGAGAGGTGGGTTTTTTTCCCCCAGGCTAACTTAATTTCTGAAATTTAGCTCCAGTGTGGGAGGCAAGTAAAGCGCTTGTGAGGGTTTGTTGATCTCTCTTGCAGTTGGAAACCCATGGAAAGAAGCCATGTTAGGCCACAGCTTTATAGATGGAGTTGTGCCATATCTGAAACTTTTAACATTTATATCTAAATTTAACTTGAAGTCTGAATGTTAGCTGCAATATTACCTTTTTTTTTCTTACAGATTCTGATTGGGTTAACTCAAGTTTCTAAAGGTGAATCCGAAATTTATTGACTATCCCCCCCCCTTATTTTTTGGCTGAATTATACTGGTTTTGGCCTTGGGGTGTTATGATCTGATCTGGTAGTAGAAGGGTGTTAACACCAGTCGGTTGCCATGCCAGATCAGTCTCTGATTGCCTTCCACCTCATTGGAGTCACATCCCCAATGCCCCTTCCCTCCCCCCCAGGAAATGGGGCAATGAACCCATCCTAGGCCAGGGGTGATCCTGGTGGGACTTTTTCCTAAGGGGCTTGGCTGAGTCACAGTCTGAATGTGGCTTCTCCTGGGCCAACTTGGGTTTTCCAGTGGAGCTCCGTGAGATGAACTGCCTGGTGGGTTGTTGGAGGAAGGCTGATAAGACCCGATACCTGGGACCACACCATAGCGATAGGGGTGACAAAACATCAACATTTCTCCACCCTTATTGCACCCACCAGTGGTTACCTGGAGGCCCATCTTAGCTGCTATGAGGTCCGTTCTAACCATCCGTTATTTGGTTACGCTGAGAGTTGCCAGAGTCAGTTTGGAGCTGGGGAACATCTAAGTCAAATACCTATTATTATTCTGTAAACCCTGTTATAATCACTTACTGTCTTTGTTACTGTTTTTTTTTTTTACTTTACTATTTTAAACTTTGCATTAGTATTTTATTACGTCTTCTCTTTGCCAATTCTAACACCTGGCTTGTAAGTATAAATAGGTCAAAGTAGAAAACCAAAGCTATGGCCTTTGTCCCCGTTGCTGGGGGACCTGCAGGAGGTTGTGCCAGATGCAGCCTGGAGTTGTAAGAAGTAACCCTCTTGTGACACACAGAATCTGGCTTCTCTTTCTTTCACAAAACTCACACATTAGGGTGATATGACAATTTTGGGGCTGGGTGGGAGGATTTGGATGAAATGAGCTAACTGCCGATACGTCTGATTCCTCGGTAGGCTCCAGCTGAGTGCCCTACTTTGAGAGGAAGGTGGCATCACACCAGCTTGGTACCCGGGCTATATTTAAGTACAAATCTGTGTGTTTCTAGTTAGTGAAGAAGACATCTTATATATCATTCTGTAGGAGGTGCTTGCTGCTGGAAATGGGAAATAAAAATATAAATTCTTCACTCCTGGAAAAGTTGGCATTTTTGAAAGGCAGAACAGACTTACTGACGGACTGTCTCTCTCTCTCTCTCTCTCTCTCTCTCTCTCTCTCTCTCTCTCTCTCAAACACACACATTTATAACATTTATTGGCCGCCCATCTTACCATAGGGTAACTCTAGGTGGCTTATAGTTACATATACAGTTAAAACATAAAAGGACATTGAAACCAAGGACACCTGGGGAGGGTGTGGGCAGCATGGGTGGCAGGTGGGATCTGTTGTTACTCAATCAACCACCCCCATTGTGCTGATCCCCCACTGGGGCCCCAAGCCAACTGGCACAGCCATGTCTTCAGGCCTTACGAAAATAGAATAGGGTTGGGGCCAGCCTCACATTGGGGGGCAAAATAGACTTTTCTATTTTGTGGTCCCACCAGTTCTTCCTTGCAAGCAAATGGTATTTCTTGCAGATCTTCCAATGCACGACTGCTGCCACTTTGTCATGCCGTTGCTTGTCGTCAGTCTGGGCGATCTTCTGGCAGCAGCTAACCAGGTGGCCCACTGTTTCTTTAGCGTCTTTGCAGAGGTATCACTTCTATTCTGGCTTTCCATGTATTTGTTCTCACGGCTTGGTCTTGGGCAGCCGGAATTAGCCCCTCTGTCTTTTTCTTCAACTTTCCTGCTCTTAGCTATTGCCAGGTCTTGTTATCTGCTTTGTCTTCTACAGTATTTTTAATGTACTGACCATGTAATAGTTTGCCTTGCCCTTTCTCATTTTTATTCTTTATTTAGTCTTTCACGCAGGCAGGTTGGTCTCTCTACTACTTAGTAAGCCTTCCTGATATATACTAGGTTCAGTACATCTTCTTCCGTCCTTCAGATACTCTTCCAGTGCCGTCTTTTCTTCTTCAGCCATCTGACGTACGTGCAACATTCCACACCCACCTATTTTTCCTTAGTAAGTTGAGTCTGTATTGCTGCATCGACAAAGGGCATGATTCATTGCCATTATTTTTCTGGTCTTCCTATCCAAGCCTTTTAGTTCTGCTTGAGTCCAGTCTGCTGTTCCAGTTGTGTATCTAATGACTGGAATTGCTCAGCTGTTAACTGCCTTGATGGCATTTCCTCCAGTGAGTTTGGACTGGGAGATCTTCATTTTCACTTTTAATCTCCTTCTTGACTTCAGTGAACCTGATGAAGTCAGCTTAAAGGATACCCAGGTATTTGCAATGATTGTCTTCATCCAAACCAATGGTTGCCAACCAGTGGGCCGGGGACCACTGGTGGTCTGTGAGAAAATGTTGGTGGTCCACAAAGAAATGTCACCCCAGAGCAATTAATCCAGGCTGCGTGGGAATGCAAGGCTGTGCCACCCACATGGCCCATGGGAAGCTTGCGTCGCTTGCATTGCGAAAAACACAAGGTACTGAGGAGAAGGGAGGAAAGGGTGGAGGGGGGGAACTTGCCCACTCACCCCACGTGCCTGGCCTGGCCACCGGGCTGTTTCTTTTCGCTTCTTTCTTTTTCTACTTTTGGCTGAACTCAAGGAAAACAGCAAAAGTCTGTCTTTCTCTCCCCCAAACTCCGCCAGAAATGACTCTTTGGGACCCTGCAAGGCCTCCTGCTCCAAGAGGCTGCAAAGACTCATTTCTGGGGGAGTTTGGGGGAGAGAAAGAAAAACTTCTGCTGCTTCTGCTGCTTTCCTTTCATGAAGCCAAAAGTCTCTCTTTGTCTCTCTCTCTCTTCCCCTGAGAACGGAGCTAGAGACGGTATCCTGCGATCCCGAATAAAGAATGATCGATTGGTAGGAAAACAAGATGGGGAATTTTCCTGCAGACTTTTTTGGGGGGTTTCTCAGGGTCTCTGGTCCGCAGGATTTAAAATGATGAGTTTGGTGGTCCCTGAGGTCCAAAAGGTTGACCCTGATCCAAACTCTTGATGTCATTTCCATAGGGCGTCTTGATTCCTTCAGTTTTTCACTCCTTTTCTCTTTATTATTAACTACTTACATACTTAATGATACATATAAAAATATTTGCAATGAGGGGTCCTTGGTGCTTTCTGAGCTTTTTCTTGCAGACATTTTATTACTCAAACTACCTCAGTGCTTGGTGTTCGTACTTAGAGCAAATATTCACTACTTAGAGCCACTTGTGATTGAAGTGATATGAAAGATTGGTTCATAAATAAATAAATAGAGCAATTACCGAAGTCCTATGAAGTGCCTGCCACTGGAGCACAAGGTCTGAGCAAATCCTGCTTACTTTAATCCCTTGAAGGGAAAAGGATGGAGTAACTAATATTGCCGCGGAGGAGTCAGCTTCTCCCGATCAAAGGCCCCGCTGTGCCCCCACCTGGCTGCTACTGCTGGGACCCTCCCCGAGGCCTCTAGAGAACTGGAGAACCCAGCAGGTGAGGGCAGGTGCAGGCGCTGCCCCTCCGGGGGGGGGGGGGGTCCTGGAAGCTTTGCTGGACTCTTGCAGAGCCGGGTATCTCAAGCGCTTTGCGGATGTACGTTGCAGAAATGGGAAGACAATGCTATTTGGGAATGGGACCGGTGGAGAGGAGCTTGACCTTACTTGACCCCTGGCTATAGGCATTCCCAACCGCCTTCCTCCATGCCCAGATATCCTGCCTCACCCAGGACTAAAAAGGACTCAGAAATAGCACCTGACCTGAACTGTAGCGGCCTGATGTGCTGTGGCTTGATGACGGGGCTGGTGCTGTGGAATTATTCCCTGGAAAGGAATGCCTGACTTGGATGCCCCTTCCTGAAAATTTTGGTGTGTGTGTGTGTGTGTGTAATTAAAAACTGAAACTTCGGGAGATGCTTGCCTGCTGCCCCAACACTTACTTTGCTTTCTATTTTTTTTAAAAAAAATTCTTGTTTTGCTATAATATTGGTGGCTATTTTTAGGATTAAGTCTACCACTTAGACTTATATACTGCCACATAGTGATTTATTTTTAGGATTAAAAATTAAGAAGGGCAATTACCCGATCCTATGAATTGCCTGCCGCTGGAGCACAACAGTCTGGGTCCTCAATTTGCCATCCAGGGAAGGATGGAAGGATGAATCAACTTTGAGCTGGTTAGGATTGAATTCCTGGCAGTGGGCAGAATCCGCCTGCAACGCTGCATTCTAACCACCGTGCCACCAGGGCTCTTTGCAGAATCATTCCCTGTTTGTTTTCAATATCGGGAAGTGGTTAAAAAGGTAGAACATATAATAATAGGATTGGAAGGGACCTTGGAGGTCTTCTAGTCCAACCCCCTGCTTAGGCAGGTTACTCTATACCACTTCAAACAAATGGTTATCCAATCTCTTCTTAAAAACTTCCAGTGTTGGAGCATTTACAACTTCTGGAGGCAAGTTGTTCCACTGGTTAATTGTTCTAACACCTATATTATTACAGACAAATGGCTGTCCAGTCTCTTAGAAACCCCCAGTGATGGAGGACTTATAACTTCTAGAGACAAACTGTTCCACTGTTAATTGTACCAGCTGTCAGGATTTTTCTCCTTCCTTCTAGGCTGGATCTCTCCTTGAATAAGTTTCATCTGTCTCTTCTTGTCCTGCCCTCAAGAGAGATTCAACCTGGAAAAAATAAGGAGAAACTTTTCTGACAGTGAGAGAACCATCCTCCTGTGGAACAGAAGCTGCCTTGGGAAGTTGTGGGAGCTTCATCCCTGGAGACTTTCAAGAAGAGACTTGGACTGCCCTCTGTCAGGAATGGTGTAGGGTCCCCTGCTTGGGCGAGGGGTTGGACTAGATGACCTGCAAGGTCCCTTTCCAGCTCTGTTAATCTGTTATATAGGTTGAGGCCCTCTTCTCCGTGGCAGCCCCTCAAGTCCTAAAAGACAGCTGTCATGTCTCTTCTACCCTTGGATAGGCTAGTTCCTCATCCTATGCTTTGGCCTCTTTGTTGCTGTCCTCTGCATCCTGGTGCCTGGCCCTCTTTTCCTCCCCTCTCTTTCTGCCTTAAGAAGGATGGAGGGGGGTTGAAAGGGCTTCAGTTACTGAGCTGCTTACACACACACACACACACACACACACACACACACACACCCTGCCAGCCCCCATGGCTTGGGAAGAGCTGGGGCCGGCTCTGCCAGGGGATGCAGCATTCTGGGAGGAGCTCCAGGGGAGACACAGACCCCCAGAAGGGCATGATGGAAAAGGGCCCCTCCCTGGGAATGGAGGGGCAGGGAGATTGGGGTTCCCTGGCGTTCCTGATAACCAGAGAAGAGCAGTGAAGGGGGCGCTGCCTGCTGCTTGTGGGGTCTTCATCTTCTCCCATTGCTCTTTGGCTTCCCTTCCCCTCTTGCTTCCTCTCCTCTCTGCTTGGCTTTGGTCTCTTCTCCTTTGCTGCAGGTTGTTGGGAAGGGGCATTTGTGTGTGTGTGTGTGAAGGATAGGGAAATGCAGACAAGGAAGCATTCATTTTATAAATGGAGGCGGCCAGCAATTATTGATTCAACTAATGTTGGTTTATTCTTTGTCCTGGCTGGGCTTTTTTTATGTTTTTAATCTTTCGCTGTGGGCTTCTGGGGCCATTTTATGTTCAAGTGTGAGTTGTGCATATTTGTGGAAGGAGAATATCCAAAACTGGTTTTATAAAGCTGGCGAGAGAGAGAGAGAGATCACCTGGCTTTTTATTATGAGGAATTTGCCTTAAATTTAGGATTATTAGGCTTCGGGGTAAATGCTGTAGGTCAGAGTTTCCCCGACCTTTCCAGCTCGGAGGATCGGTGGGGGAAGGGGTTGGTCCCGTGCTCGCATCTCCATTGGTGTGACCGGTGGGCATGCACATCCACGCAAATGGCGTGCCCTTCCGCAGCCCGGTTCCGCTCAAGGCCCAGGTGTGGGCTGTGGCCTGGAGATTGGGCACCCCCGCTGTATGTGACAGTTGTGACGGATCAATCCGACCCCCGGCCTGGGCCTCAGTGCACCCAGTCTGAGGTTTTCAGGGCAGGGGTTCCAAATGCAAATCAAGGCAATAATCCTTGACTTACGACCACGATTGAGCTGAACATTTCTGTTCTTACGTGAGACATTTGTTCAGTTTTGCCCCATGTTACAACCTTGCTTGCCACCGTTGTTAAGTGAATCACTGCAGTGATAAGTTAGTCACACGGTTGTTAAGTGAATCTGGCTTCCCCATGGACTTTGCTGGGCAGAAGGTCACAAAAGGGAATCGCGTGACCCAAAGACACTATGACCATCATAAGTATGAACAGCTTGCCAAACATCTGAATTTTGATCCCATGACCATGGGGATGCTGAAAAGGTCGTAACTCTGAAAAATGGTCATAAGTCACATTTTTCAGTGCTGTTGTAACTTTGGTCACCATAAACAAACAGTTGTAAGTCGAGGACTACTTGTATGGCTAGTCTTGACTTGGAAAGTGAGACAGTTAGGTGAGTTGAAAATGGGGTGGATGTGAATTAAATCTATTTGTAATTTTATTCCCGTATATTCTGGGGCCAACCTTTTGGACCTCAGGGACCACCAAACTCATCATTTTAAATCCCGCAGACCAGAGACCCTGGGAAAATCCCCCTAAAAGTCTGCAGGAAAATCCCCCACCCTGTTTTCCTACCAATGGATCGTTCTTTATTTGGGATTTCAGGATACCATCTCCAGCTCTGTTCTCAGTGGGAGAGGGAGAGACTTTTGGCTTCATGCAAGGAAAGTAGCAAAAGCAGCAGAAGTCTTTCTTTCTCTCCCCCAAACTCTGCCAGAAATTAGTCTTTGCCAGCGCAGCCTCTTGGAGCAGGAGGCCTCGCAGGGTCCCAAACATTCCTTTCTGGTGGAGTTTGGGGGACAGGAAGAAAGAATTTTGCTGCTTTCCTTGCGTGCAGCCAAAAGCAGAAAAAGAAAGAAGCAGAAAGAAGCAGCCCGGTGGCCAGGCCAGGTGAGTGGGGCAAGTTCCCCCCCCCTTTGCCCTTTTTCCCCCTCCCCTCACGACCTCGTGTGGTTTGCAATGCAAGCGACGCAAGCCTTGTGTTCCCACAGGCCATGTGGATGGCGCAGCCTTGCGTTCCCATGCAGCCTAGATTAATTGCTTTGGGGGTGGCATTTCTCTGCAGACCACCAACATTTTCTCACGGATCACCAGTGGTCCCCGGTCTACTGGTGGGTGACCACTGATCTAGGGGGCCACTTTACAAGGAGCAATGGGCCAGACCCAAAGATCTCGGGGGCTGCAGTGTGTTGTGCACCCTGATTTTAATCAGGATTTACTAAATGGCAATATTTTTACTTCACCATGAATTACAAGCCAGGATTTATAACGTACAGTGGTGGGGTTCACACATTACGGCAGATGGTGGAAGGCTGGGCAGCTGTTGCTTATCTCTTCCGAAAGGGGGGAAAGAGGAGCTGGGTCACCATAGATCAGTGCCGCTGTGGCACCAATGCCAGAAGAAATTCTGACAGGGATCCTTGAGTGGTTCACCAGGCCTCATTTTGTGTAGCAGAATCGGTGTAGATGTGACCGTGGGAATGAACCAAGGAAGCATCCGACAGATTCTCCCGGCAGACTCTGGTAGAACCAAAGACGAAGCGTGGCTTGGACAGGGCTCCCCACGGGGGGACAGGGAGACAATGGCACCCAGCGTGCCCACGGCGCTGGGTTGGGCTGGAGGAAACAGGGTGGGGGATGCAACTAAGCTCCCTTCGAGGCGCTGTGCTGCTCAATGTCCAGTGAGGGATGGAGGGTCAGTTTGGTGTCCTGGCATGGGCGCCTGGCCAGGAATGAGGGTGGTTGGGTGGACCTGTGAGCTCTAGTCCTGCCTTAGGCACAAAGCCAGCTGGGTGACCTTGAGCCGGTCTCTCCCTTAGGAAGAAGAAAATGGCAAACCACTTCCAAAAACCCTTGCCAAGAGAACCGCAGGGATTGGTCTGGATAGTTGCCAGGAGTCAACACTTAGAAAATACTGTAAAAATTGCTGCTGACACGAAGATAGACTTAGCAAAATACTATAGGATGGTATAAACATTCCAGAGAATCTGGAGAAGCACAGACAATGGGAAGAAACAATGGGGAGAAATCGATGGGAAGTCCTCCAGGTGGGCTAGCAATAATCACAGAGGTGAGGGGAGCCATCTTGGCCACAATCCGGGGTGAATCACCTGGGCGACACAGCCCCAAGGATAACAAATGTAGTCCTGGCTCCCTTCCAACTGTAAGATCAAGGGAAGTCCTGGGGCTCCCTAGTCTGCCTTGGTCAGGCTGAACACAGTTCAGGGGTGTGTTTCAAATATTTTTACCACCAGTTCAGTGGGCGTAGCTTGGTGGGCCGCACTTTGCACATGCGCACACACTTTGCGTGTGTGTGCCAAATGAGCACTTTGCGCAGGTGCAGAGGTGTTTTGAGTCACCTCCTGCAATCCTGCACTCTCCCTGATGCTTCAGCAGCGGCTGCGCAGCAATTACCGTGGCGTGCAAAGCAGCTGCGCTTCAAAAGCAGGCCATGAGGGTGAGTAGGGGAGCCAGGCGGGCGGGCGGGTGGGCCCAACAGCAGAGCAGTGGAGAGAACTGGTTCAGTCTCTCCTGCTCAGCAGTGCTACCGGCTCGGTAGAACCGGGCCAAACCGGTCAAATACCACCACTAGCGCACTTCCATTTTGGGAAGAACATTCCACACTGGAGGGTATTCAGAAGAGACCTCCAAGAGGATACAGGACCGGGAAGGAGAAAAATGATGAGGAACCGCGGTTGGAAGGCAGTCTATAGGGAAGGCAGTCTATAGGTGTAATTGGTGGAAGAGAAGACCAGCAGTGGCCTTGAGTAGAAGGTGGAGCCGCATTCTTCTAAGTTCTTGCAGAAGATTGGACAATGGATTTAAACTACACAGAAGTAGATTTTGGTTTCAGATTTAGTTTCAGGAAAAAAAAATCCTGAGCCCTTTGATATGGAACAGGGGAAGTGGGGTATAATGGACTGTGTGGGTGACCTTGGGGGACGAAGGGAAGAGAAGCTGCCTAAGAAGCAACCAGACAAGAGAGATGGGAATCCCCAGGGCTAAACAGACAAGGGGAAACAAATTTAGAAATGGATCTGCACCAATGGATCAAGGACTTTTGTGGCGGAGGGACGTTTTTGTTCATACAGCCTTACAGTAAACGAGCTTTAGCTCACCTGGTTGGGTTTCCTGTCTGGTTTAGCTAGGAAGGCTGGCAGAAGGCGATGATGCCTCTTTGGTGGAGGGCTTTAAAGCCGGGGTCTCCAACCTTGGCAACTTTAAGCCTGGCGGACTTCAACTCCCAGAATTCCCCAGCCAGCAAGCTGGCTGGGGAATTCTGGGAGTTGAAGTCCTCCAGGCTTAAAGTTGCCGAAGTTGGAGACCCCAGCTTTAAACGGATGCTGGGTGGCCCTTTGTTGGGGATGATGTAGGAATGGATTGGACCAGGTCACATCCTGTAGTTTGATCTTGCTAAACCCCAACCAAGTGTATGGTGTAAGTGTGATTTAACGAGCACCCCCCCATTGATTAAACCTTATTTTTTGCATTCATATTCCATTGAATTTGAAATTGGCTCATTAATTTCGTGAAACTAGTTGGCATGCAGAGTCAGCCCCACCCCCAATAAAGTAAGAGGGAAATGAGCACCAGCCCCCATGTCTCCATAAGGCAGGGCGGTGGCGCAGTGGTTAGGAGGCCGTATTGCAGGCTGACTCTGCCCACAGCCTGGAGTCCGATCGGGACAGGGTTCTATCCAAGGTCGGTAAAATGAGGACCCAGATTGTTGGTGGCCATAAGCTGACTCTGTAAACTACTTAGGGCTTTAAATTATGGTGGGGTGGTATCGAAGTCTTAAGAGCTGTGGTGGCACAGTGGTTAGAATGCAGCACAGCAGGCTATTTCTGCTGACTGCCGGCTGCTGGCAGTTCGATTCTCACTGGCTCCAGGTTGACTCAGCCTTCCATCCTTCCGAGGTGGGTAAAATGAGGAGCCAGATTGTTGTTGGGGGCAAGAGGCTGACTCTAAACTGCTTAGAGAGGGCGGCAAAGCGCTGTGAAGCGGTATATAAGTCTGGGCGCTATTGCTATAATAGGATGAGGCTTGAGGTCTTTGCTCCTCCGTGGAATCCCTGTTAGTAGTGACAGTTCGATGAGTCTTTGTGCTAGAAGCCTTTGGGGCAGGCCCAAAGAATGGAGCGGGGCAGAGGAGGAAAAACGGGGACAAGGTCAGTCAGGGTTTCCAGTCTTGCTTGGGCCCTGCAACTGAAAATGAGGAGATCCTTCCAGGCAGTAGCAGCTCTTACGGTGTTTTTTTTTTTTCTGTGTGCGCAGGTGTGTCTGGAAAGTGGAAAGAAGCAGGTGTGGCTGTGTGGAGGAAGGCCTTTGTATGTTGCGAGGAGGAAGAGGCACACAGTCAGATCCTGGACTGGGAAGCACTTAGGGGTGGAGGCATCCGGCAGCACACTGAACCCTGAAAGGGGAGGGCGAGCAAGAAGGCTGAGCTGCCCTGGACCCAGTGCTAATGCCCTGCCTTGGGCAATCAGAATGGGAGGGAGAAAAGAAACCCTCTGCGCGCAGGAGGAGGAGTGGCAGAACCTGGGAGCAAAGTCGAAAGAGGCAGCGGCCTAGAACCCCTCGGTAACCACAAAGCCCAGCCTCCTTTTGACCCTCCTCTTGGCCCTTTTCTCACTCCAAGCAGGTGCTAATGGTTATTTCAGGACATCCCTGTGTGGGGGCAGGAGTAGCAATAACTCAGTTCAGTTGGACTTTCTCGTATGGACTTGGCCTTTTGCACCTGACATGGCGGCTGTGTTATTTAAAACCAGGTCTTTCACAAAGCTTAAGACCTTCCTCACAATCTCCTGCCCCTCGCATTGGTTCCACTGTAGCGGAGATGCTGGTTCCACTGTCCTTGCCTAGTTTTTACATGATGGAAGAAGCATCAGGACCAACAAGGGTTGTTGCAGAGCCCGATGCCGTAAATCATAGATTCGTAAATGCCAAAAATGCAAGAAGTGTCAAAATATTAAGAACGCTCTGCTTATGCCTAGAGGCACTCTTGGCCAGTCAGAACTGCTCAACTTCAACCTCTTCTCCTGTCTGCTCTCCTCTTGGAGAAAAGCTGGTCAGGAGGGAAGAAGGTCATGAATAGCACATCTGCTTTGCCGTCAAGTGGAAAGATCCGGCTGTGGTGAGGCGAGGAGCTTTGCTCCCTGTTGAGCTAATAAGCACATCTTCCCAGCACGAACGCTCTTCTCCTCAGTTGGCTTTCCCACAATTGCCCCTCTTTTCCATTCGGGCTGAAGGACGAGGGGAATAATAGCAATAGCCAGAGCCCTTAGACTTATACGCCGCTTCACAGTGCTTTCCAGCCCTCTCTAAGCGGTTTACAGAGCCAGCCTCTGGCCCCCAACAATCTGGGTCCTCATTTGACCCACCTGGGAAGGAGGGAAGGCGGAGTCAGAGTTAGCCTGCAATACTGCATTGTAATCACTGTTTACCATGGAAGGAAGGAAGGAGGAAGGAAGGAAGGAAGGGAGGGAGGGAGGGAGGGAGGGAGGGAGGGCAATAGCAATAGCCCTTAGACTTATATTCCTTTTCACAGTGCTTTCCAGCCCTCTCTAAGCAGTTTACAGAGTCAGCCTCTTTCCCCCAACAATCTGGGTCCTCATTTTATCCACCTGGGAAGGATGAAAATCTGAGTCAACCTGGAGCCTGGTGAGGATGGAACTCCTGGCAGTGGGCAGAGTTTGCCTCCAATATTGCATTCTAACCACAAGGAAGGAAGGAAGAAAGGAAGGGAGGGAGGGCAATAGCGATAGACTTATATACTGCTTCACAGTGCTTTACAGCCCCCTCTAAGAGGTTTACGGAGTCGGCCTGTCACGCCCAACAATCTGGGTCCTCATTTGACCCACCTCGGAAGGAGGGAAGGTGGACTCAACCTTGAGCCTGGTGAGATTCGAACTGCCAAATTACAGGCAGCTGGCAGGCAGCAGAAGTAGCTTGCAGTACTGTATGCTAAACACAACGCCACAGATGCTCACAATAAGGTCTTTAGGAATACAAAAAGAGCCAGCAATCGAGCTTATTTATTTTTCCTTCTTTCTGCAGGTGGGGATGACTGAGTCCTGTGCCCAAACGTGATGCTGGCCCTAAAGAATTGCCCGCAGCACCATGGTTTCCCAGGGCTTTGTCTGCACCTGAGGGCCACTTGCACCTGGACCATCCATAGCAGACCGAAGCGTACCTGGCCGACGTACGGTAGATTCCTTGCTTTGCAGAAGAGGAGGGCAGAAGGATGCAGGAGGACAAGGGCAGGACAAGGAGAGAAAGAGATCTGACTCTTTTGTAGGAAACAGAAACTTTCCCTTCCTTACTGGAATGATTTTCCCCAAGCAAGCAGGCCTTGAGGTCGGCTGCGATGGTGGCCCGTAATTGCTGGTGACACATTCGAACTCCGTACCCCTGCTGGGAGAGGTGGAACTGCTGGCGGAGGGGCGTTTTGGAGGAACCTTCTCAGCCGCCACCCAGCTGTCCGTCCCCTCGAGACCCAATTCCAGGAGCTCCTCTTTGGAGTGTCTCAGGTGGCCTCTCCTGCTCGCCTCCGCTGTACCATGGGATGTCGGCAAAGTTCAGAGGAGAAAGAGGCGGCGCGGCGGTCCCGAAGAATTGACCGCCACCTGCGCTCTGAGAGTCAGAGGCAGCGGCGGGAAATCAAGCTCCTCCTCCTGGGCACCAGCAACTCCGGCAAAAGTACCATTGTCAAACAAATGAAGATCATTCACAGCGGCGGCTTTAATTTGGAAGCCTGCAAGGAATACAAGCCCTTGATCATTTACAACGCCATTGACTCTCTCACCCGCATCATCCGTGCCCTGGCGTCCCTGAAGATCGAGTTCCATAACCCCGACCGCGCCTACGACGCCGTGCAGCTCTTTGCCTTGACGGGCCCTGCGGAGAGCAAAGGGGAGATCACCCCAGAGCTGCTGGGGGTCATGAAGAGGCTCTGGGCCGACCCCGGGGTGCAGGAGTGCTTCCGCCGGTCCAACGAGTACCACCTGGAGGACAACGCCGCCTACTACCTGAACGACCTGGACAGGATCGCCGCCTTGGACTACATCCCCACCGTGGAGGACATTCTGCGCTCCCGGGACATGACCACGGGGATTGTGGAGAACAAGTTTACGTTCAAAGAACTGACTTTCAAAATGGTGGACGTGGGTGGGCAGAGATCCGAGCGCAAAAAGTGGATCCATTGTTTTGAGGGGGTTACAGCAATAATTTTCTGTGTGGAGCTGAGTGGATATGACTTGAAGCTGTATGAAGATAACCAAACCGTAAGTGGGCCTGAGCCTTTTTTTTCTTCCTTCTTGACGGCCTCATTGCGCGGCCTCTGAGAGAGTTTGCTCTGTTGCTGAACTGCCAGTCGGGGCTGAATGGTTGCTAGAGCCCATCCTGGGCTTCCCTCCTGCTGCCTTTATAGAAGAGCTTCGCCTTCTCAATGACTTACTTAGATGAAAGATAAAGTAACTGCCTATCAATGGGGGGCGGGGGGGGGAAGGTTTCCCTGGGAATTTAGTCATTAAGATGCCGCTAAAGGCAAGCCAAGGGCAGCAGGGGAAGGGCTGAAGCCTTGGGGAGGAGGGCTGCCCGGATGTCAAGGGGATTTGATGGATGGGGAAGCGTCTTCTGCCCAGGGAAGCTCTCCCTATGAAAGGGGTGCAGCAGAGGGTCTCCAGGGGTGAAGAGGTTCTGTTCTGCAGGTGCCAACTAAGAAGTCTAGGCGTGGCGGGTGGTCTCACCTGGCAGAGAAAGCCAAAAACTCTATGGGCCTTATTACAGAAGAGGCAACTGCAATCTCCCGGTGCTTGTAATCGATCGGCCTTTTCCTTCGTACCGCTAGAATGGAGAAACAACCTCAAGGGTCTCATATCTGATTTTTTACTTCACTTTACCAGAAATGAAGCCTATCAGAGCAAGTGAGTTTTCAAGAACCCTTTCATTCATGAACTGTTTGCGTTTGCCGAGTCTGAATATCCACAGCCTCTCTTTTGGTGCATATATATGTGGGTGTCTCCTGTCAAAGGAGAGGAGAGACAGTTTTGGGAGGGGCAGGTGAGAAAATAATTTTACAAGTCAGCTTGGAATTTGAGCAAACATAATTACGGAAATCTCCGACTATATAAAAGTGTTTTGAGAGTGTTGCTTTTACTCTCTCAAACTTGATCTTTATTGACCATTTTCTTTGGTCTTCCAAAATCTTGCCTTGCTATAAATTTATCTATGGCAACAACACGTATCTGACCTGCACGCTGGTATCCATCTGTTGTGATGGACCTTCTGGGTAACCCTTTCTGCAACCACTGAACTCTGCCAATAGTTGTCCAAAGAGGGAGGTCCATGAATTCAACTCCTGGTAAATGCTTTGAATCCCATAGAATAAGCCTTGAGGAGTCCCAGTCAAGGACAAAGCCATTGTTTGGTCATCTGGTGGTCATTGCAACTCTACACAATCAGTGTATTATTATTGTTGTTGTTATGTATTAAATTCATTTGCCACCCGTTTTGCCACAGGGTGACTCAGGGGGCTTACGATGGTAGGAGCCCTTCATTGATTATGGACTTTGAGAAAGATAATCGTTTACATTTCTTTAAATGATAATTTTCTGGGAACTGTTCAGCACAGCCCCAATTCCATTTGGCTCAGCCACGTTGCCTTTATAGGGATCCCTAGAATGCAGGCGTGGAGGCCACCTTGCACCCATCCATCCAAGCCTGCTCCCTCTACTTTGCACCTTCTTTTTTCTGTTCCTCCCAATGAATATTTACTGACTCTGAAATAGGAATTGAAGAAAGAGCTCAGGGTTTCTTGGAATCCCTTCTGACCACCATTCAGCTTTGTGTCCATAGAAACTGAGAAGAAGTTCGCCCGTTTCCTCACATTGCGCTGTTTTGGTAGGATGCATTTCAGCAAAGAGGCAGATCTCCACAATTGAGATGCAATTGTGGGGGATTGCAGGCAGCCTGAGATGGGCACAAGAGCTACTTAATTCCCAGAGCTCTTTGCCAAATGATGGGAGAGGAGAGTTTTATTCTTGAGTCCTAGTGTAGTTCAGAGAGTGCTTGTTGCAGTCAACATTGTAGAGCCAGTGTTCTTGCAAATAATAAAGCTACTCTAGAGATCTGTGAGAAACAATCTTGAAAATGATCAAGAATGTAGAAAGAAAATGCATCAATAGAAGATAATATTTGTAGCTCACAGTTGAACTGTTGGCTCCTTGGCACTCTCTGACCTTGGTTGTTTTTCTTGAAGACGTTTCATGACCCAGTCAGGTCACATGATCAGGGCAAATCCACTCCCGTTTAACTCTGAGGGTGTTATCTACCTGGCTCATGAAATGTCTGTAGGAAAACCACCCAGCTCAGAGAGCACCAAGGACCCCAAAGAAAATGTAGCTAACTGAAAATATTTGGAGAGGATAGTCCAGTTGTGGCTAATCTTTTTGGCACCGAGTGCCGAAACGGGAGCGCGCTGGAAACCGGAAGAGCCGCTCCCCAACACGTGCACGCGGGACCACCAGAAACTTAGCTTCCCAGCGCATGTATGCGCACTGGCCACCTGGTCTTCCAGTTGCTAACACGTATGTGTGCACTAAGGCCAGCTGGCGCATGCATGCTGGGGAGCTGCTTTTCTGGTTTCCGCTGTTCCCATGTGCGAAGACCAGCCTTTCAGCGCTCCCCTGCACGGGGAGACCAGCTGGCTGGTGCACATGCATGCGCTGGAACCCAGAAGAGCAACGGGCGACAGCTGGTGTGCCAGGAGAGATGGCTCTGCATGCCACTTCCAGCATGCATGGCATAGATTTGCCATCATGCGTATAGTCTGTGTAGAGATCCTCAGTCATCCAAGTCATGGTTGTCCCAAAGGTGCTTTTTCAGGAGGCAAGTGGACTTTCTGGTTTTTAAAAAACAGAAATGGAAACAAGAAAGTCCAGTTGCCTCTGAAAAAGCACTTTGGGGACATTTGGACATTATGTGGAATCACAAAGTGGAAAGCTGTCACCTGCTATCCATCTGTTAAAATACTGAAGTTTGCTGATGACACAACAGTGATTGGTCTCATTCGTGACAATGATGAATCCACATACAGACAGGAGGTTATACAACTTGCCTCGTGGTGTAACCGGAACAATCTGGAACTGAACTCACTCAAAACCATAGAAATGGTGGTAGACTTTAGAAGAAACCCTCCCATACTACCACCTCTTACAATACGAGACAACACCGTATCAACAGTAGAGACCTTCAAATTTCTAGGTTCTACTCTATCACATGACCTAAAATGGACACCTAACATCAAAAACGTCATCAACAAAGCATATCAAACAATGTTCTTTCTGTGCCAAACTGCTCAAACTGCCCAAGGAGCTGCTGATCCAGTTCTACAGAGGAAGGATTCAGTCTGTCATCTGCACCTCTATAACTGTCTGGTTTGGTTCTGCAACCCAACAGGACAGACACAGACTCCAGAGGATAATTAGGACTGCAGAAAAAAACAATCACTACCAACCTGCCTTCCGTCGAGGATCTGTATACTGCACGAGTCAAAAAGAGGGCTGTGAAAATATTTACAGACCTCTCACATCTCAGACATAAACTGTTTCAACTCCACCTCTCAAAATGACACTATAGAGCCCTGCACACCAGAACAACTAGACACGAGGGCAGTTTTTTCCCCAAACGCCATCACTCTGCTAAACAACTAATTCCCTCAACACTGTCCAACTATTGACAAAGTCTGCACTGCTATTACTATTAATCTTCTCATCACTCCTTATCACCCATCCCCTCCCACTTGTGACTGTATGACTGTAACTTTGTCGCTTGTATACTTACGATTTATATTGACTGTTTCCTGGTATGATTTGATTGCTTCTTGTACCTGATGACTATTATTAAGTGTTGTGCCTTATGATTCTCAACTCCTGACGAATGTATCTTTTCTTTCATGTATACGGAGAGTATTTACATCAAGACAAATTCCTTGTGTGTCCAATCACACTTGGCCAATAAAGAATTCCATAAATCTATGCTCAGTGCAGAAACCCTAATCAGGTGTTCCAGTTGTCTCAGCATCCACCTGGGATGACCACCTGGGCACGTTCACAGGGAGAGCGAGTGCGGAAAGACCCAGGTGGCCTGGAGAAACAAGATTAAGTCTCTGCTCCACTGAGATGAAGGTTGCTGTCCAAATGCCCGAGGTGCAGGTGGTCCTCAACATACAACCATTCATTCAGTGACCTTTTGACATTTCAAGGATCCTGAGAAAAGCGCCTTTCAACTGGTTCTCCGGTTTACAACCACCGCAGCATCTCTATGGTTTATGCGATCGAAATCTGGGTTGCTTGGCAACAGAGATGTATTGAGGGCAGTTTCACTGTCCTGGGGTCTTGTGATCCCCACCTGCAACCTTCACAGCTGGCTTCCAACAAGCAAAGTCAACTGGAGAAGCTGGATTCGCTTAACAACCACACGATTAAGAGAACCGTGGCAGAAAAGGTCATAAAACTGGATGTGACTCACTACTAAAACTGTCTTGCTTAGCCGTGGAAATTCTGGTCCCAATTGCACTTGTACATGGAGAGGCCATCAAAGCTCATGCTCGCAACGGAGAGTGGTTTTAATTGTTCCCGTGGCTGTGAAATCACGGGTAGTCCTCGTTTAACATCCACTTGATCAACAACTGTTTGAAGTTACAACTGCGCTGAATGAGGAGTGCTTAGGGTGGCTTTGCCAAGTCCTTCCTTTCGGGCTTATTTGTGCCGTCTCACCCGCACCGGGGCTAGCTTGTCCTTCAGAACTTTCTAACCTTTAAAAAGAGCTTCCGCCTTACTGAAGTTTTAGCAAGCCCGGCACTGAAAGAAATACGAAGAAAAAGAAAAGACCTCTTGATGCGTTTTTTGTAATGCCTCAAAGGTTTTGCTTTGGACAAGAAGAGGCTTCCTTTGGCAGGCGTCATCTCGAAGAAGGAGCCGCATCTGTAGCAGCCAGAAGCCGGCCTGGAGGCAGGTGCTTCTGGCTCTCTGCCTGTAGCCACTTTGCTCCATTGGGTTCTGCCCAAAGAGTCCTCCTTTTATGAGCCAACCCCTCCCCCCCAAATAACTGTGGAGGTTCTCAGCCCTCCAGGTCATGGTTGACCCAAAGGTGCTTTTTCAAAGGCAACTGGGCTTCCTTTTTCTCCTTGAAGATGTTTTCCTTCTCTTCCAAGAAGCTTCTTCCATTCTGATTGAAGGGTGGAGAATTGGAAGGATTTGTATTCCTTGCAGTCACTATTTGCGCTGTTTAGGTGACCCTGAGGGCCCAGATAAGCTTCCAAGTGGCCTCAAGGACTCAGAGCGCTAAGGACCAGCTTACTGCAAGGAATATAAATCCTTCCATTCTCCACCATTCAGTCGGGACCCCAAAAAGCTTCTTGGATGAGACGTAAACGTCTTCACGGGAAAACAAAGCCTCTTGAAAAAGCACCTTTGGGGACAGGGACACACACACACACACACACACACACACACACACACACACACACACAGACACTTTACTGGAAGTTTTTGCCCTTCTTTCCAAAGTTTAGTCCTTAGTCCCAGTCACAAGAGGGCAGCCAGGGTTGACTAGAGGAGCCCCAGATTCTCATCTAAAGTAATCGGCTCATGTCACTTGATCTTCAGTTCGGCAAAGCATCTCTGCTCTTTTTTAGAGCCAGAGGAAATTACAGCTGCACCTTCTTTAGGCTAAGTGCCCAAACTTGAATATTTGGGATCTAAGAGCTTTTATAGACAATCTAGCAGAAATGTTTTGTGAATCAGACAGCGCTCCCACTAATGCTTTTCACATTCCGCGAGCGAAAGAGAAATTGGCCAGACTGCATTGAGGTTTTGGTCAACGGTTAGGAAACGGAGTCCTCCGGGTTCACCAGCTGCTAAGGCACATCTGGAGGGCTGCACTCCCAGTTGTACATCCACTAAGAAGGTGAAGGCATAGCTGTGCACCTGGGGGAAATATTTGTGTCACTCATTACAGCTGCAAACACAGTGTAGGACATGATCATTATAATTTATACTGAGGTACAAACAAATTAGTGTGCAGTTCTTCCCTTGAGATGCTGCTTGGCTTTGTACCACTCCCTTAAGCGTTCACATGCCCTTTGCCGCTCCTCACAAATTAAAAATATATTTTCAGCCGCAGCTAGCTAGAAAATAGTTTGATTCCCCCCCACTATTATATTAAGCCATTTGACAACGTAAACCACAACCTACTTCTTGGTAAGCTTGAAAAATGTGGGATAGACAGTATCGCCATTAGATGGATTTGTAACTGGTTAACAAACCGCATTCAATGTCTACTCCTTAATGGAACTATGGTACCTCTCATAGGCCCAGTACTCGTCAATATCTTCATAAACTATTTAGATGAGGGGATAGAAGGGGAACTCATCAAATTTGCAAACAACACCAAGCTGGCAGAAATAGCCAACACCCCGGAAGAGAGGCTTAAGATCCAGATGGGCGCTCCATCACTGGAGGCTTTTAAGAAGAGACTGGAATGGTATAAGCTCTCCTGCTGGAACAGGGGGTTGGACTAGAAGACCTCCAGGGTCCCTTCCAACTCTGATGATATTCTGTGATATTCTATATTCCCAGCTAGAAGAAAAGACACGGAAGGGAGCAACGCAACTCTGCATATTATAGGGCATCTCGATAAATTAAATATTAAAAGATCAAAAGCAAACATGCCAGAATGCTGAAATAATTTATCTTCTATTCTCCTTGCCAGCTTCTGTTTTAGAAAATTAGAAAAGAGCCAATGGACTGCTAATTTTTAAAATGCCCTGGCTGGGCACAATTTCCTTGATGGGTAGATGGGTGGAGAGTGGGGTTCCGTTCAGTTATATGCCCGTGGGATGTGGAAAAACCGAGTAGAAATGATACAAACAAAACAAATCTTGCCAAGGTGATATCACCTTTCGTGTAATTTGTAGTGGTTTTCTTTCCCAGCCTCAGATCCTACCTGGACCTGCTGCAGTTTGTCAGTGTCCTTCCTACAATGCAATGTTACTGAAAGCAACATTCGGTGTGCAGAACGTTACTTGACTTGATGGTAAAGCTGCACTTCAGTCTCTGCAGCCTGTTAAATAAATTTGCTTTTTCTTCTTCTGCAGTTACATCACACTTTTAGTACATGTTCAGCTTGTTATCCACCAACCCACAGAGATCTTTTTCACACACATAAATAGAAATTAGTGTCACTTTGTATGGTCTCACCTATCTTGCCTCTCATCGTGCCTACCAATATGTACCAATATGTAGACCTTTATTTTTTTTAATAAACTTTATTGAATTTTTATTACATTAAAAACAAAAAAAATATATCACTCAATAACAGCTATTTGTGGTGCTTATCATATAACAATCATTTGTGCAATATTTACAGATATTAATTTGTGCATAATTATATTCTTATTTTATCTATATTCTAGATTTAACAATTACCTATCCTTAATCTGTCTCCGATCTATCCAGCTATACCATTGTTCCCATACCTTATAAAATATTGAAGCTTCCTTATCTTTTAAATTCAGTGTTAGTTTATCCATTTCAGCACAATTCATAACTTTTTGTATAACCAGTTCCTCTACAGGTATATATGGCTGTTTCCAACATTGAGCAAAGGCAATCCTGGCAGCACTCAGCATGTGTAATAATAAGTATTTTGTGCTTTTTACGTGTTTTTTTTGAAGATCCCAATAGGAAGAGTTCTGGTTCTAGGTCTAATTGTTCATTAGTGATTTCCTATAGCCAATTTTGGATTTTGAGCCAGTATTTTTGAGCCTCTAGGCAGGACCACCACATATGATAACATGTTCCCTCTTTTTTTTTTTTTACATTTCCAATATATAGGACTCATTTTAGGGTACATTTTAGCTAATCTCGAAGGGGGTAAGTGCAACCTATAGAACATTTTATATGCATTTTCTTTGTATGTTCCTGATTTTGTTAATTTGTGATTTCTATTCCATACAGTCTCCCAGTCTGATAACTTTATGTTATGACCAGTATTTTGGCCCCATGCAGTCATGCATCCTTTCACTACTTCTAAATCTACTTCTAGGAAATACTTGTAAATTTTGGTAATATTTTTTTTATCTGGGCCTAATAAAATTTTGTCTAGTTGTTGAGGTTTCGAGTATATTCCATGCTCCTTTTTATATCGACTTTGTATTTGGAGATAAGCCCACAAGTCTACTCATAGCCCTTGTTCTTGGAGTTCCTGTATTGTTTTTAAATTTCCATGTGTATCCAATAAGTCTTTATATTTTAACATTTCATTCAGGTCTAAATTATTTGGGTGGATCATCGCTTCCATAGTAGATAGCCAGATTGGGATTTCTGTACAGTGTTTCTTTTTAACCTTGATCCAATGAGCGAATGTCTAATCAGATGTCTGAGGAATATGTAGACCTTTCAAAGGATTATATACAGGCACATATACAGGAAGTAGAAAATGAGTGTAAACATCAAGGGTCCCCCCCAAAAAGTTGTATTTGCAGAAAGATGGAAAAACTGAAAGCGATAGAATCGGGATTTTGGAGAAACTTGAGAAGCTGGGACAGCGGGCAGAATAGCAGGTTCTAAGCTGGCTCTAAAGGAGGATGGTGTCAGGCTCAAGATTAATGGCTGCTCCTTTTTAATTCTGCACAGCTAGACCACACGTAGAGTATGGTGTGAATTCTGGGCCCTGCATTTTAGGAAGGATGTTGACAGACTGGACGGTCTCTTAAACAGCAAGATGACAAGGGACTTGGACTAAAACTTGGGTATGTCAGGCTGGGAGAATCATAAACCTTTTATATCTACAAGGAACTGAAGGATTGCCATGTAAAAAAACGGAGCAGGATGGTTGTGGGTTGTTCTACTACAAGAAGCAAACGGGTGTCAGTTACAAGGAAGATAATCCACATGGACCTCTTGGGCAGGTCATTTAATGGTCCAGCCTTAGTACACCAATAAAACCCAATTAAGCCCACTCAATCCTGAGCCACCAGGGTTCCTCTCCACTGGGCTGGGCTTCTGGCTCGCTTTTATGTTCCTCCTGAGATAGAGTACTCTTGACCGTGGAAACTCCAGGACTCAGACATGCCTGTGTTTCAGGGCTAAGTCCACTTTGCCTCAAGATCTGTAGAGGTTCTCCGTCCTCCGGGTCATGGTTGCCCCGAAGGTGCTTTTTCAGGAGGGAACTGGACTTTCTGTTTTTTTTTTTCTTTTGAAGAAGTTTTGCTTCGCATCCAAGAAGCTTCTTTAGCTCTGACTGGGTGGTGGGCAATGGAAGGATTTATATTCCTTGCAGACAGCTGGTTATTTGCATCCTTTTAGCAAGTTAAGGCCACCTGGAGGTTTATCTGTCATGAGGGTCACCTGAGTGGTGTTCCTGGTTCCTGGAGGCTGCAAGGTGTAGATGTATTACCACCTGTCTGCAGGGAGTATAAATCCTTCCATTCCCCACTATCCTGTCAGAGATGAAGAAGCTTCTTGGATGAGAAACGAAACGTCTTCAAAATAAAAAAACAAGGCAGTCCAGTTGCCTCCTGAAAAAGCACCTTTGCGGCATCCACTTTGCCTCACGCCTTTGGTTTCTTCCTTGGGAATAAATTACAGGTTGTCCTCAACTTACGACCACAATTGAGCCCAACATTTATGTTGCTAAGTAGGAAATTTGTTAAGTGAGTTTTGCCCCTTTCATGACTTTTCTTGCCACGTTTGTTAAGTGCATTACTGCAGTTCTTAAATCAGTAACCTAGTTGTTAAACAAATCCGGTTTCCCCACTGACTTTGCTTGTCAGAAGGTTGTGTGTGTGTGTGTGTCATGTGACTCCAGGATGCTGCAACCGTCATACATGTGAGTCAGTTTTCAAGCATCCAAATGTGACTCACATGATCGTGGGATTGCTGCAATGGTCATAAGTCACTTTTTTCAGTGCTGTTGTAACTTTGAATATGACCACTTTGAATATGTAAGCCGAGGACTACCTGTCTATGCTTGCAACCCATTCAGCATGTTCCGGAGCCCCTCCTGAATTGTAATTATCTCTTTGCATTAAGACAACACGGAGAACTGTTCCCCATAATCTGCATAAAGACCCTGCAGTCCTTGGCTTGCCACAATTGACCTGCCTTTCCTTTGCATGTCTCTGCAGCCTTCCACTTCTTAGCCAACCCTATTCCCAATATTCGGCATTGCGCTGCTTTCCCCTTCCTTTACTCCACTCCCTGGATCAGGTCTGCAAGGCATTTCCAAGCACATCCTTCCTCGTTCTTGGGAGATCGTGCAACCCATCTCTTGTCGGGAGTCCTTTATCTCAGAAAGGCCTCCTGCTCCCGAAGAAACCAAACGGTTCCCACGGACTAGGAGTCCCATCTGCAGGGCCAGTTGTTAACTTCCAGCACTCATTTCCGTCTGTTCTGGGCCACATGTGCGTCGAGATAAAGGAGGGAAGAAAACATCTCCTCTGCCTGCAACTCCTTCATGATCCTAGTCCCTGGGCTTCCTAGTCCCTGGGCTTCCTAGTCCCTGGAGCTGTGCCATCCATTCCCATGGGGATCAGCAGAAGGGGACGTTTGTTGGTGGGCTTTTAGAATCCCAGTTGTGTGCCCAGGAAGGGAGCCTGTCTCTCTTCGTATGCTCTCTGTCGAACTGATGGTTGCTGAGGACTCAGTTAGTAGGGAGTCTCAGATGTCCACCATCTGCCTGCTGCTCTTCAGGTCCAAGCTTCTAGAGCCTTCTCCCTCTGCGCTTTCTTCAAGATCCAGAAATACCATCTAAGGAGGGATGGAATCTGTCCTGAAGCTCCAGAGTTGGAGAGTTCTACTTGACATCCTCTGCCTTCGTGTTATTCCTTCTTTTTTATTCCTACTCTTCCTATTACTTCATTTTGACTTCCTTTTGTCTTCTAAAAAGCTTCTTGCTACCGTAGTTCTCCACAAGTGTTTCCTGGCTTCCATTCAAGAATTGTCCTAGCATACTTAGAATTAGAATTCTTTTATTATTGGCCAAGCGTGATTGGACACACAAGGAATTTGTCTTGGTGCAGATGTTCTCGGTGTACATAAAAGAAAAGATACATTCGTCAAGAGTCAAGAATCATCAGGTGCAATACTTAATGATAGTTATAGGGTACAAGACGCAATCGAATCATACTAGGAAACGGTCAATATAAATCGTAAGGATACAAGCAACAAAGTTACAATCATGCAGTCACAAGTGGGAGGGAAGGGGTGATAAGGAATGATGAGAAGATTAATAGTAATAGTAGTGCAGACTTTGTCAATAGTGGGACAGTGTTGAGGGAATTATTTGTTTAGCAGAGTGATGGCATGGGGGGAAAATCTCTCCTTGTGTCTAGTTGTTCTGGTGTGCAGGGCTCTATAGCATCATTTTGAGTTGAAACAGTTTGTGTCCGGGATGTGAGGGGTCGGTAAATATTTAGATCAATTATTATGATTGGAAGATGTATTTTGAATTGCTATACAAGTATTTTTTGCCGAAACATATATGGTAGCCATAGGCTTCATTAAAACACCTTCTGACATCTGGTTATAGGCTGACAATCATAACTATTAAAGAACTCTCTTCAAAATTAGAAGATTTAATCAGAAATTTGAAAAATAATAAGCACCTAGCAATTATTAGCAATGGTTGCTGGACTTTGCCAAATTAGATAATGAAAAGTATAAAGAGCCATGGCATAAAAAATGGTAAAATCCAATATATGAATATAATTATCCGTCTGAGCCTACACTTGGGTTCTGACATATCACACGTCTGTGGATTTAGAATGGCAACTTAACGATTCAAAAGGCTGAAAGCAGAGAAAGAAAGAAGGTGGCATAGGAGAGGCAGGTCCTTATCTAAGCTCTGTATGCTTTTCTAGACTATTAGGATCATAATCTTTGGTTGCCACAATATAAAAAAAGATGTTAAGATTCTGGAAAGAGTGCAGAGAAGAGCAACAAAGAGGCTTGAGGCTAAAAGAACTAAAAGAACAGTTGCTGGAATTGGGTAAGTCTAGTCTAGTGAAAACAGATAAGTGGTGGCAGACACTGAGCTCGTCAACCAGAAAGGGTGGCAGTTTGGTGGTTCGAATTCCTAGCACTGCGTGACAGAGTGAGCTCCCAATCCTTGTCCCAGCTTCTGCCAACCTAGCGGTTTGAAAGCATGCATAAATGCAAGTAGAAAAATAGGGACCCCTTTGGCGGGAAGGTAACAGCGTTCCGTGCGCCTTCGGCGTTTAGTCATGTCGGCAACATGACCTTGGAGACGTCTTTGGACAGTGCTGGCTCTTCGGCTTTGTAACAGAGATGAGCACCACCCCGTAAAGCCGGAAACGCCTAGCACACATGTGTGAGGAGAACCGCTCCCTTTCCCGTAGCCTAGTGAAAAGGACCAGAGGAGACATAAGAGCACTGTTCCAATATTTGAGGGGCTGCCACAGCGTGGAAGCGGTCAAGCTGTTCTCCAAGGCACCAGAAGGCAGGACAAGAAGGCGCAATGGGTGGAAACTAACTAAGGAGAGAACCAACCTAGAACGAAGGAGAAATCTTCTGACAGAACAATAAACCAGTGGAACTGCTTGCCACCAGAAGTTGTGGTTGCTCCATCACTGGGGGCTTTCAAGAGGAGATTGGACGGCCATTTGTCCAGAATGGAATAGGCAACCCTGTTTTAGCAGGGGATTGGACTAGAAGACCACGAAGGCCCTTCCAACTCTGTTATTGTGTTATAGTTAGGATTCAGGTCAAGGGACTTGTCCTTTGATCCATTCCTGTCAATCTCATGTTGCAGTTGTTAGTGTTTGATGTTTTAGTTTTTAAAGCTTTGTGAGTTTTTAATAATTTTTATTAAGTATCCAAAGTGAGGGAGCAGGAATATTAACATACCTGTCAAGAGTAAGAACAGAGTAGTGAGAAAGATGCTTCTTGAAGCCTTGTAGAAAAGTTCAAAACAACTGGAAAAAGATAAGTAACAACCAATCTCCCCACCACCACTCCGAATGTCTGAACAATAAAAAGAAGCCAGCTGAGTCTACCTTGCCTCTTAAACCAGCAATTCATAAGAGTCACACCTTAGTTGACTGGAACTCTGACAAGCTCTATATCTTCTGATAAGGATATAATTGTAAAACCTTCCTTTTAAGGCCAGAGTTGTAAAGTGAATTAACAGGATCTGTGATATGTCTTGCGTACCATACTAAGTTCATAGTCTTGTACCCAATTTGATGGCACCTGGAAGGCTAAGAAGGGTTGTACCTGGTTAATACTTGATGTGAATCCTCCAGAAAAGCTATAATAGTTAGCCAAAAAGTCCCAGTCAGAAGCAAGGGAAACCATTTACAACGCAAAACTATCAGTGAAGAAGTCACGGTATGTCAACCTTATACCGCTCCTTTCTCTTTTCTGCCTCAGAGCTCATGTTTTCTTCTCCTTGCTTTATTTCTAATTAATGTGATAGATACTGCTATTATCTTTATATAGATCTCTAAGCCCTTTAAATTAAATTTATATCCACTTATGTTATTTAATATACCCAACTTAGCCTTCCTTAAATATTTACATGATACGTACCTTAATCCTTTTACCATTATATTTAATAAAGAATGGAACTGTTTTGCTGTAACAGCAGACATAATCATAAACAAAATTGGTAGAACACACACTGGGTCCTTCCTTTTCATCGGTACTAATGTTTGTTCCCATGTGGTCTTTTTCCTTATTATTTGATTCCTAATTGAACTTAGCAGGGACAGTTCATTTGGAAATTGCATTGCTGTTCCGTCTATGATTTCATTTTTTAAATTGTCCTCCAGTTACACTTCTAGTTTTTTCCCCTCTTTCAGCAGTGCTATTATTGTTACTTGTATAAAATGACAAAAATGTAAAAAATAATAAAAAAAATAGTTCAAAAGAAATAAACGAATTAGAAAGAAGAAAAACGAGCTCAAAGGGCAGACTTGAGGGACCCCTGGGCCTTTTGTGTTTCTCTATCCCCTGGGCTTTGCCTCCTAGCCGGACAAGATTAGGAAATTGCTAATTTACCTGCAGCTACTCATTCAACTGCCAATCTGCATCTTAAATCTGCTCCCGAATTGCCATCCTTCTGGCTGACACACCTGCCTGCCTTTCCTCCTCCTCCTCCTCCTCTCTTGCATTTTGTGGTATCTTCCCCTAGGAAGAATTACGGGAGAACTCCTGGAGAAGTCTTTTGTATGCTTTGTGCAGTCCCATGAACAATATTACCCAGTTCTGGAAATGAACTCTTGCGTTGCCTCACAGAGCAACACACTTCACATTGTTTTCTGCAATTTCCTGTAATAATCTTTAGGGGAATGAATAATACATTGCCTCTCTCTTTCTGAGCCTTGACGATAACCAGTTATGACTGTATCGTGTAGGCAAGTGACTGCTGAAAAGGGACGCCTTGAAACCCAACATTTTTGCAGTGAGGAAGCAAGGGGCCTGAGCGGTGGGCTTTGGTTTTTCAGTCCTCCGGTCACCTTCCGTGGAGCTAATGGACTTCAGCTCCCCAGGATTGGAGAGTCGCTGCTCTCTCTTCTCAGGCTGGTTTCCCAGGGAAACTTCCTCACCTGCAGCCCAGGAGGATCCCGTTTCCATGCCAAAATCAGGAACATTCTTGACAGCCACCTTCACCTTTTGCTTTTTCCCAGATCCTCCTAGGACTCCGTTGCCATGGTGATCTTAGCCTTTCCTTCCCCTGCCTGCTCTTCTGGGCCCTTTATTTTTCCCTTCTTCCTCTTTACCTGCCTTATCCGACCCACTTCATGGACTGTTGCTTAACGCCTGGCAGTTCTCCGGGAATATTTATCCAAACCTTTCTTCATCCACCCTTGAAAAAAACTGCACTGGATCCTTAAGGTATGCTAATTACTGCCCTATATCGCTCCATCCCCTTTTTGGCTGACAATTCTTCAGAGGTTGCTGTCCCACATTCATTTAACCAACCTCAATCTTGCCAATTGCAATGGAGTGCGAATGACTCTGGGGGATGAGGTCAAGCGATGCCAGCCTTCAGAAAGAAGGTTGTAGGTGCCTGTGAGTCTGGAAAAAGATTTTAAAAGATCACCCAGCAATCGGGTATCAATCATTCCAATGTCTGGAAGATCATCTACAAGTAGAGAATTTCGATTTCATTTTCCTCTTTATTAATTAACTGGGCCAAGGCCTTTAGAATTTAAGAGAGGGAGAAAAGCAATGCCTGAATCTAATAACAGGGTTTAACATTGTTGCAAAAATAGGAATTTACTTTAAAAATGTTTTAAATATTTTTATTAAAATATTTTAATTCTTCAGCTGTTAAAATGAATATTTTACCAAGACAAGTTTCTTTTCCAAATGATTCTCAAACGAAGTGAAAACAAGATATTTCTGGGTAAATAGGTAATGAGCTACATACGGCCCAGTAAAAGACCAAGGATTAAATTCAAGATTTTATAAGTTTGAAAAAGGGGGGCCAGCTGGCAGCCCCAAAATTTAAACAGTATCACTATACTAGTTGCTTAACTTGGATGACCGAATGGACTGTTCATCCTTGGGACTTGGCGATCTCTATGGAATGAAGACTTCCTTTATGCTGATAAATATCCCTGATATCAATTTATAAGATATAATTCAATACTAAGAAATGTCTGGAATAAATAGAGGAGAAAAATAAGTCCAGATTTATCTCCTCTTGCTTTGCTATTTTTTATTTATTTACTTTTTTACGAAGAGGAGAGAGGATAAGAACTCCACTCAGTGGAGAAATAACGATTTGTGTAGATTGCAGGATTTGGTTATTCATCAGACAAATGTAAAATCTTTTGAGGCTCTTACTTCACACTGGTCTCGTTCACCATCTGGCTTCAGTATTTTCAGATAAGCTGCATTGTATTAAAAACAACTGCAGCAACCGAGAGAAACAGATTTGGCTGGATTTGAGAAATCTTAGAACACGTAACTTGGAACATCTGCTGGGCATTATTTATAAATGACCAGTGAAGTTTTGACTCAGAAACTGAATTAAAGTTTGTGTGATTAAATGAATGCAGAATGTAAATGCAGTAACAGTTGTGTATCAGTGATGATTTCAATGGAAAAATAACGTAAGTTTATCCTGGATGCGGTAGTGAAAAAAAAATAGGAATGTTTTCTGGTTGGTTTACTCCTCTAGCTACGTTCAAAATAGAGAAGTCAAAATTGCTGAGAATGTAATGAGCAGATTGGATCAATCTTTCAAATTTGATGGCAGTGTTATAAAACTCAGCAGTTTTGAAAAAAGGATCCTGGAATGAAACGAAATTTGAATTTCCATTTCAGTTTGTGGTATTTTTATTAAGCTTCATTAAGTACATACAGGTAGTCCTCGACTTACGATCACAATTGAGCCCAAAGTTTATGTTGCTAAGTGAGAAATTTGTTGAGTTTTGTCCCATTTTACGTAAGACTTTTCTTACTTACCACATCTGTTAACTGAATCACTGCAGTTGTTAAATTAGTATCATGGTTGTTAAGTGGATCTGGCTTTCCCATTGACTTTCATCTCACGACCGCGGAACACTGCAACCGTCATAAATATGAACCAGTTGTCAAGCCTCCAAATTTAGGTTTCTCTGTACATACAATTTATAGTTCACTTTTATAGGATTTATAAACTAGTGGAGGCTTTTAGTAACGTAGATAGAACGCCCTGTCATTCAGAATTAGATTCTGTGATTTAAACATCTACAGAGTTTCATAGGAACTGAACATTTGAACATAGAACCTAATGTTGATGTTTTGCATAGAATGATTTCCAGGTTTTTAAACAATATAATATACTAGCTCTATACCCATGCTTCGCTACAAAACTATGTGATTGGGATTAGTTTTGGGGGAGGAAAATAAGGGGTGTGTGGAATTCTGCCTCTGCTTACCAGCATCCATCGGTATTCATCTGGCTAGCTTCCTGTCAGTGTGTGAGAGAGTTAAGGGCTGTTTGGAAACTGAAACAGTGTTTGCTGTGTGAGCAAGGAGACAGCAAGGAGCCCGGGAGTGGCTTAGCTCAACTGTTCTGTACTAAAACTGCTTGGTGCTGGGAAACTAAAACTGAAACTCCTCTGCTTGTGTTTTGCATTTGGAAGAGATTTCTTTTCAGGTGGGGAGGGGGAGTAGAACTCCTTAGCATCAGAGCGTGTTAATAATAATAAAATAACAGGAAATACTCTAAATGGTCATTTTGAAAAAAACCTTTCTTAGTGAGCACCTAGAAGCCAAGAGGGAGATTTGTGCCGAATTTCAAGTTTGTAGGCTTTACGGTTCTGGAGATTTTGTGATGATGCCTGAGTGGTCTTTCACTTTTATATAGGTAGATTTAGTTATTCACAGTCAGCTAATGAAATATACAGTGACTTACAACCCACAAGTGAACCCAAAATTTCTGCTGCTGTGTGGGGCAATTGCTAAATGAGTTTTGTTCCACTTTACAACCTTTTTGCCACAGTTGTTAAGTGAATCGTGTGTCATTAAGTGAATCTCCATTGACTTTGCTTGTCAGAAGTCGGCTGGGAAGGTTACAAAAGGTGATCCCAGGACCGCAGGAGGCTGTACATGCTGGTTGCCAAGTGCCTGAATTTTGATCAGGTGGCCTTTTTCCCCCCAGTGCCATCGTAACTTTGAACTAAATGAATGGTTCTAAGTCGAGGACTACCTGTTGTACTGGAACATTATAATCTCCGTGACATTGGCAGTCCAATCCCTTGCGTATTCATTTGTGTTCACCCTGTTCAAGAGCAGCTGCTCTAGAACCCGCATGGCCCTGTGATTTCTTGGGCCTAATGAGATCAGGATTTGTACAGATCTATCGGGGTGCCAAATCTTGACTGCTAAAGTTTGGACAACCAGGGGATGGCTGCCAAAAAATAAAAACGGATTCCCAAATGTTTGCTGCTGTATAGCAGGTCTCTGGTGTTTTGTAGTGCTCACATCAGGTGGTTGACCTAATAGCAATTTAGTAGCTTTGTTTCCAGATCAATTGGTTAGTCACTAAAAACAAACGGACAAAATATGAATTTTATTCATTTTATGACTAAAATAGCTCTAGGAAGATCGAAATAAATGAATATAAATTTAGTATTTTAAAATCACAAAATGACAGTTTTAAAATTCTGCCCTGAAAGGCCCTCAGATTCTAAACAGGGAATATTAAATTTTCTCACCCTAAAGAGCTACGGCTGTTCAGAGAGCATCTCTGAGGTGGAGTCACAACTCTTGGGCTGTGTCTGGTTGTTAAAAGAGGAGCGCTTCAGTCTCTGCGTCTGCACCCATTTAAATAAAAGGGCGGGGAAGAAGGAGGCAGCCTCTATTTCCTTCCAGGGCCCCCAAAGGCTCGGATGCTGGTCAGGTGTGGAAGGAGCCTCCGTGTCAGCCTTCAAGATTTTCTCCCTTTGCTTTGCATCTTTCGGCTGTCATAAGTAACGGGTTGACCCAGCTGACACTCCTGGGTGGAATTGGGCCCCTGAAAATGACCTTCCTAGCAGCTGGTCTACAAAGATCTTTGGATCAAGCTTAGATCCTTTTGTAAATCCAGATGAAAATCTGTTGTTTTATTTCCAGTTATGCCATTTGTCATAAGCATTTGAGATCAGATTAGAGTAGAAAATCTGTTAAACTTAACTTTATTTGGGTTAGACTTGAGGGAGTATCCTGCGAAGTTGAGAACTTTACTTTGAGGCAGCATCTCAGATGGCAGAGCTGAATGAGGGCCTCTAACCAAGTCAGCCCTCTTTCTCTCTCTTAACCAGGAGATGTTGGGCCCGTCAGGTGAGTCCTTAGAGATTTTTTTCACTGAACTGCTGCTAAAGGGGCCATGTTGTAAGAACCGCGTGTTTCCGTGTGCCCACGTAACTGGAGTGAACTTTAGCTCTGAGAAACGTAATCATCACCATGGCTCTGATGACCAGAGCTGTGACACAAAAATAACAAAGTCACAAAAGTAAGATAAATTCCCTTTAATGCCTCCAACTTGGTCCCAATGTCCAATGATCCTCGGCTGGATAATTCTTCAAAAAACAGTCTACGAAGGGCAGAAATGCAATCCAAACCCAAAGTAAAGATAATTAGAAATAAAAAAAACCAACACAACTACACTGAAGTAATTAACACCGCAGGCCAGGATGATAAATTGCAGACTTTCAAAGGATAACGCAGCACCCACAGTTGGGAGGACGCCGAAACCCAGATAAGCCCCGACAAAGGTAGTGCACGCTTTGCTTCCAGCAAGGAGCTGTGTGCAAATGCCCTTCTTATATCCTGGTCTCCCAACTGCAACTAATAAAAGGGTTCAGGGCCCTTTCCTCTCCCGTAAGCCATGTTGCTCCCTTCTCCGTTCCTCCCTGTGTGCTCCAGGATGAAGAGAGGGTGGGCCTGGGTCTTCCTCTGAAGGCCCAGCTGGTCTGTGCCCTTCCCCCATTTCTTCCACAGCCACTGGGGCCACACTCCCACTCTCTGTCAGCTGCTCAGTCTCCCCCTCAGAATTAGACTCCAACAAGGGCGTGACAATGGTCTGCTGCAGGGGGCAAATTGGTGCTTGTTGTGTTGAGTTTGCAGTGATAGCAATCTCATTGGTTTGGACCAGGAATGCAAGGCTTGAAATAGAATTCCCAGATATTTAGAAGATTTGGTTTTTTTTAATATATTAAAATTGTCAATTTTCCAGGAGTGGTTATCTCTAAAATACCCTAGCAGGGAATCACTGCGTACTATCGGCAGCATCTGCCTCCAGGCGGGTGGAGACTAAATAGACTCCTTTGGCAACGGCAACATGAGTTTTTGGTGCCGCTAAGTCTGCCTTAATAAATCACTGTGAGCTTTCGGGAGTTTGGGTTGAGCAGCCTCCTTTAATCACCCCCTGTTCCCCCCTCCCGCTCTTGGGCTCATCAACATCTGGCTGCTGCAAGACCACCAGGAAATCTGTGTGGAACATTTCTGGCTGATGTTCCAAAGAAGGCACCTCTGGGAGGCTGGGAATTGTTCCAACAACTATTAAGTCTGATCTCCTTTATCCTAAATGGCTCCTTGGTAAGGAAACTAGTACAATGTGTGATTGAACCCATCACCGAAGACCTTCGCCCCAGCCGACTCTCTGGAAAAAAGATCGAATAAAGTTGTCTAAGAGGGCGGAGGGGGAAGTTTTCTCCTTTTTAAATTCAGACCAACCCTTGCAAGCCCATCAGTTCATTTGCGACGGGCCCTCAGCCCACCACCCTGCACAGCAACTTCCAAAAATCGACATTGCGTAGGCAGGCTGTCCTGGCAAAAGCTTTGCTCAAGAACCCCAAAGGCAAATGAAATGCTCAGTTTGATCATGAATATGTAAACCCCGGGACAAAACGAATCCGTATCTCAAGTCAGATGAAAGTAATTGTTCCCGTCAACATTGTGTTTTATAGGAAAATAAACCCCTCTTTTCATCTGCTTTCTGCAGGAGGTCAGTCAGTTAGAAACTTGATCCAGTTATTACAACTCAGCAATCCTCTGCCGTCTCCTTTCAAAAAGCATATTCCCTGTTATCCTGAATCAATTTCCCCCAGAGGTCAGGGGCAACGATTTCAGAGCTCAATTTAAGTGAAATTCAATCTCCAGACTTCCCCCTCTCTTCTCCAAAAGTCTCTGTGTTGGAGTTCAGTTCAGGCCTTTGCTGAATTACTGGAGGCCCACATACATATACCGTGGGGTCCTTGGTGCTCTCTGAGCTCGGTGGTTTTGTTGCAGACATTACCAAACTAGGTAACATCATCATCAACATCAACACTATTGATGTTGTCTAGTTTGGTAATGAAATGTCTGAAAAAAACAACAACCAAGCTCAGAGAACACCAAGAAACCCACCGTTCACGAAGCCTGAGCTACAAACACTCTGTTCTATCAGTAGTACATTCAAATCACACAGCTCAGATTCCAAAAGACCAAAAAGCAAGTCTACCACGGTTCTGCTGTTCTGAAAAGATGCGAAAGGGAGCTGTAGGTAGACAACTAGCTGTTGCCAAATAATATTACAGTGGAGGAACAAACTGGCTTTAGTAAGAGACATTCCACATTAGACCACTATCTAATGTTTCTTTTATCCATAGTTTCTATCTAAAAGGAACTCCACCCATTCACACTAGCCAACAAATCAACAGAAATATAACTTTAGATGATTGTGGATGAGAAACTGGAGGAAAATTTTAGTATAGTTTTAAAAAGTAAAATCCTAGACCGAAGGGATGCAGAGGGCCGGTGGAGTCTTCCCATAAGTCCCCATTCTGTGGCACTGTGTTATCAGGAGGCTATTGATTACATTGTTGTGAGTCTGTAGCGTTCACAGAAAGCCAGCCATCAATTCTCAACCAACAGGTGGAGAGGCTTTAACACAGGGGTCTCAAACTCAATTTATCTGGAACATTGAATGAAGATCATGAACGGTTCCTCAGAACGTGGCTTCTCCAGCTTACTCCTTGCTGCCAGAGACTTGACAACGCTTCCTCTCACATATCTGAGCCACGTTTGGCTTGAGAGAGGAGGCCCTTGAGACGACCCTCAGTTATGGCTTGAAGATGATCATCGGTAAGTCTGGACCTGTACTTGGACTTGTTAAAGTTCAGGGTGGAGAAGAAGCCACGACGAGGAACGGCGGGCGGGACTTCCTTCAGAGGTCCATTCCCCCTGCAGGCCGCACTAATATTATACTTTCATATCACGGTGGGGGCCACAGGATACCATCCTGCGGGCCGCAATTGGCCCACGGGCCGCGAGTTTGAGACCCCTGTTTTAACAGATGGTGTTACCTAGTATGGAACCCAGAAAGTACAAATATTTTCCTCTGTTGGGTTTTACCTGCTGGCATGTAAGGTTGTTGGTCAGGAAGGGAGTGCTTGCTCGCTCATCTGATTCACACTGAAAAAGAACTCCCTCTTCATCACCAAAGCTGTAAATGGCAGGACGTGGCTTTGAGTTCACCTGCCCCCCGGGTGGCTTGTGGATGTGTGTCTGGACCTTTGGGGATAAGCTGGTTGACTTCAGGAGTGGCTGCCGGGGGAGAGAACCCCTCCCCTTTGGGAGCCCGGCTGCTTTCGGTTCCCACTGGTCTCCTGGCAGGAGGCAGCTGCGACTGGCAACCAAGGAGAGGCCCTGCTGGCAGGGGTCAAGTGAAGGGGGAGAGGTGTCGGTTTACGCCGTGGCCAGACCTGAACCCAGCTCTCGTGGTGTGCAGGGAAAGGGCTGCCCTCTTGCCAGAAATGCATCTCTGCTAGCAGCTTGTCTAAGTGCCACCGGTGTCAAGAAAGCCGGAAGGATCCAGGGTGGAGGTCTTTCACCGAGGCAGAGCAGAGCCCTCACGCATGCTCTGCAGCCCTCGTGCTGCGGGTGGGCAAAAGATAAGAGAAGGGGGACGGCAGTGGTTCCATTCACCTTCAATGACATGAAAAAGGATCTATTGGAGCCAAGGCTACACTTTCACCCCGGGGCTGCTCCACTGATTAAGGAGCCCTGATGGTGCTGCAGGGTAGCTGGGCCTGAACCTTCCGTGTAACTGCATCCTGCGTGCTCAGCAGAAAAAGGAGGCGAACAGCCGGGAGCTGCCAGCAGTCCTTGCAAATGGCTCCCGTTCACGCTGCGCCTTGTGCCGCATGCGAGAACGCAGGCACAGGGAGGAATCACGTGCAGCAGGCCTTTGCAACGGGAAGGAAGGGCTGCTCCTGGGAGGCTCCCTCCTCCTCACGGCAGGTCACTGGGGCAACCTCACACTGAGGCTGCTTTTGCCGCGAGGGTGAAGTCGCTGTACTTCACACCAGTCTGCTTCCAAGGGAGTTGGGAAAGGGCAGGTGTACAGAAAGCTGCTCCCCCCCCCCTCTCTCTCTCTCTCTCTCTCTCTCTCTCTCTCTCTCTCTCTCTCTCTCTCGGAAGGCTAGAGGAGGCACCTCACGGTCCTCCTCCCCTCCCCCAAAGCACAAGAGAGAGCGATCCCTGGGGTTAGCGATCTCTTGGTGGCTTTTGCTAAGGTTGACCAGAGATCCAACCTTTGAAGCTGCAGGGGTTGGAGCAGAGGGAGGATTCAGCCGGTTCTGACAGGTTCTGGAGATCCGGTAGCAGAAATGTTGAGTACTTCAGAGAACCGGCCAATGCCACCTCTGACTGGCCCCGCCAACCCCGTCTCTTCCCTGCCTCCCATTGAGTCCCGGCTGATCGGCTGGGTCTCCTTCGGTTGCCCTGCCCAGGAGAACGGAGCTGGAAAGCAGGTTGGTGGGGTGGGGAGGGAATGGGGATTTTGCAGTATATCCTTCCCCCGCCACGCCCACCAAGCCACGCCCACAGAAGCAGTAGTAAAAAAAAAATTGAATCCCACCACTGGGTTGGAGGCCTTCCTTTGCAGCAATTCACTTTTCCCTCTGGGGTGACTCTGGTTTGGCTTTGGGGGAATCTGGCCGTGTTCCTGTATATTCAGCATTAAACATCTTGAAAACTTGTGTGTCTGTACGCTGCATGAGCCTGGAAGTAGGAGGAGAAACTGGTGCTGATTCCAGGCCCGTTTGGGTTGTTCTGGACTCCGATGGCATGACTGCTGTCGATAGGCCCTCATTCTCTCCAAAGGGAGGTGGCCCTGGGCCTGCTGGAAGCATGAGGGATGCTGGACAGCCACATCACCATGGGCCTCTAACCTAGGGCGGGAAGACTTGGCATCACGGGTCCATGCCAGGTTGGACTAGGACATGGTTTAGGTTTAGGCTAGCTGAGGCTCCTGTACATCATGTGCCCCCGGATCTGGAACGTGACATCATTGTCATCACTGACAAGTGGAAGCAGGGAAGCAAAGGCAAATGAGGAAGGAGGGTTCCAAACTTAAATGAACTTTATACTTTTATTAGTCTTTTTATTCTGCTGTTGACATGAAGCAGCCATTGGTGTGGGTGGACTTGTCTGAATTTATCTAGTAACCCTCCCAGAGCCACTGAGGAATGAATGGACAGGATATCTGTTTGTTTAAACTCTTTGCTGCCCTTTTCACTGCACGGCGACTCTGAAAGCAACAAGACCAGGTGCAGTGAGATATCAAATAGTGATGGAACTCAACCTTTGGAGTTTTGCTGCTTTTCCCCGTTCAGGGACCGTCTACACGAACACTGGATGTATGACTGCTTTTAGTATATTCTTACTATTTTATATTTTACAAACTGATCCAAAGGTGCTTTTTCCAGAGGCACCTTGAAGACGTTTCGCTTCTCATCCAAGAAGCTTTTTCAGTTCAAAGTTGAGGAAGCTTGGATGAGAAATGAAATGTCCAGGTGCCTCTGGAAAAAGCACCTTTGGGACAATCAGGACCTGGGGGGCCGCTTGCAAGGAAACATCCTATCCCCAAAGGGTCCCTCCAGACCTTTGGGGGAGAGTGAAATAGGGTGGTGGAGCTACTTCAGTTCCTACCTGGAGCCCGACTGGCAAGAAACGGAAGGAAGCCTAAACGGATCGTGCATCTTTTAGCCAGGCTGACGCCCCCAGCCGCACCTGGGCCTGCAGCCTGACTTGGATTAGACCAGGAGCCCCTTTTTCCTCTGGGAATGGGCAAGTGCAGGAAGACAGGCAGAAGTCCCTTTCAGTCTGAAGGAGAATAAAAACCGCACGTATCGTTGCTTTTTTTTTTTAAATGAGCCCTGGCTCCAAACGCATTTGTGGCTAAGGCAGTTTTCCCCGTTTGAGGATTAGAAAAGTCACAACTGATAGTAGGAGACGTCACTTTCCTCACCCTGCACGCACTTTCTGCTGTCTGGGAAATGTGTGTGCGTGGAGACTGGGCCAAGAAGATTACACTCCTGTTTTTCTGCCTCCCTCGGTGTTAACAGCATCTGCCATATAAATCTTTTGCTGTGCTTCAGAAGAGAATCCGTTATTTGCTATTTCCATGGAAACTCGGAAGGACTGCATCAGTCCAGGAGCCTTCCCTCGTTTCCTCGTCTAGGCTAAACCACTTTCAGACAGCCAGGTAAAGCTCTCCTTAGTAGAACAGGTCAGAGCAGGAAACTGTGTGTAAACAAGATCAAAAGACACACACACACACACACACACACACACACACACAAATCTGTGAGGGTGTTTAAGATACCCAAGAGCCTGGAACCTTCTCTTGCCAGCTGCTTGGATGCTTCCAGTCAAGAGACAGAGACAGAGCCCAAAGGTTAGAAGCTTTGAGTACAATTGCTAAGGACCATCCAGAGGCAAAGGGTGGTTTTTGGAATATGCTGATGTTGGTTAACAAAAAAGGTTGTGATAAAAACACTTGATAAGCTAAGATGGTGTACTGGTTTGCATCACATGCCACAATAGCTGGTTCCACCCCACCCTCAAATTATTTTTTATGCTCCAGAGACAAATCCCTGAGGCAATCAAGAGTGATGATCCAGGTCCCTATGCAATCCCCACAGGTGTTTAACCTCCTGGGTTTCATTTCTAAAACACAACAGTTGGCAGTGAAGCTCTTCTCAAAGAGCCTGTGGAAGTTAAGAGCATCTTTCCTACAGGATGTAAACCCTACAGGCTGTTGATAGAAGGTAGCCAAAGAGCAACGGTAAGTATTACATAAGCACTCTCGAATTATGCGCAGCAATATGGGAAATCCTAACGCAAGGCAAGGGTGGCCTTCCTTTGACGGAATCACTCATCTCTGGTTCCTGAACCAACATCTGCTGCTTCCTAGAGACCGAGAGAGAAGCAGAAGGGGGGGTCCCTTTCTGAAGGGCCCAGGGGTGCTAAGGCAACCCCTGGCTTTCCTGCCCCTGATCAGGACCAGTGGAGGACCTGCAGGGGTTTTTATCTGGGGTTACTTTACCCACCTGCTTTGTCTAGTGTAGCTTTAACACAGGTCAGGTACTGCTTGCTTCCATTACAGAGCTAATTGGTCTTGGCTTGTTTTAACTCGTCGCTAAAATCTAACTCAATCTTCTGATGCAGGAGAGATTGCACATCACTGCAATCTACTTCCCACAGCTGTTTTGAAGGGCCAATCCAAAAAAAAAAAAAAAAAAACCCATATGAGTTGAGATTCTGGACAAGGGGCCTGTGATGACCCAGGGCGTGGCACAAAGGCAATACAGTCAGAGAATAAGAACGAGTTCCTTTATTAGCTCCAATTTTGCCCCCAGTGACCTGGTTATCTTCCGGTCTGGAGAAAAACTCTCCCACGAACCTGCATCAGCCTTTGGCTACAGGTACTGTAGTCCAAACGTTGTAAACAGAAAACTTTAAACTATAAATCCAACAAGGCAAAATAAGTTAATTAAATCTGGCAGAGTAAGATACAGGGTTCCAGAAAGGAAGCGACAGGGCAGTAAATCAGTTGGGAGGATGCCAGGAACTCCGATAACCGCAACCAAACACAAGATAAACTCAACTTTTGTTCCTGACAAATGCCCTCTCAATTGGTTCTCCTTTAAGCTCCCTTCTCAGTTGTGCCTTGTGAAAGGAATCAGGGCCCTTTCCTCCCTCATAAGCCATGTAACCCACGTTGCTCTCTTCTCCGTTCTTCCCTGCGTGCCCTAGGATGAAGAGGGGGTGGGCCTGGGTCTTCCTCTGAACTCCCTCTCCCTTGTTTGACCTCTTCCCTGCTCTGCCCAGCCGGACTTTGCCCTTCCTCTGTTTCCTCCACCGCCAACAGAGCCACCCTCCCGCTCCCTGATGGCTGTTTATCTTCCTCCTCGGATTCAGACTCCAACTGAGGCATGACGGGGCCACTGAAATGAGACTTCACGTCCTGCTCTACTGCACCTTTTATTAGTTCTTTCAGACTCAATTTGTAGCACCTTACCTAATAACATATCCGGGAAGTACTGATCTTTTTGCGGGCAACTACTTTTACCAGATCAGTATGAAGTAGTTTCTCTGAATGTCTGTGGAGTTTCTCTGTCCTCCAGGTCCTGGTTGTCCCAAAGAGGCACTCAAGAAGCAACTGGGCTTTCTGGTTTTTCTTTGAAGACGTTTCGCTTCTCATCCAGGAAGCTTCTTCAACTCTGACTGGATAGTGGGGAATGGAAGGATTTATACTCCTTGCAGACAGCTGGTCATTTGCATCCTTTGAGAGAGTGGCTGAGGCCACCTGGAGATTTATCAGTGTCATCAGGGTCTCCTGAATGGTGCAAATGGGTGTGGCGCCTTCTTGGAACTGCTGGAAGGGCTGAGTTGTGGACTGAAGATAGATGACGTCCTACCCCTCCCCCTCTGTTGAGGGACAGGCTGTTCAATTTGGACAGAGATGGCCTCTTTGACCCCTCTTTCACACCAGCGGTACTCTCTGTCCAAAATCTGGACTTTGCTGTCTGCAAAAGAGCGGCCTTTGTCTTTTAAATGCAGCTGGACTGCTGAATCTAGTCCAGATGTGTTTGTTCTCCTATATTGTGCCATGCGCTTATGAAGTGGTTGTTTTGTTTCCCCAGTGTACAGATCTGCACATGGCTCACTGCATTGTACTGCAGGTACCACGTTGCTCAGTTTGTATCTGGGTGTTTTATCCTTCAGGTGGATAAATTTGTGCCTTAGTGTATTCTTGGGTTTGAAGTGTGCTCATACGTTGTGTTGGCTGAAGATTTCTCTGAATGTGGTCAAGTTCTGCTATGCTGTATGTAAAATTAGAACTGCCCACTGTTAATCCACTACCAATCGCAATATATTATTCTGTCTGTCTTATTTTTATTTTTTACTATTATTGTTGTTTTCAATGCTTTTATTTGTAATGCTGGTCTGTGACCATAATGAAAATTGATTGATTGATTGACATCACAGCAAACCTCTTTCCCGAGGAAGCCAAGCTGAAGGACAGTTAAGAGGTGTCTGCTTTCATTTTCTTCCCAGCACCCATTTTTGTCACTGCCTTATTGCATTATAAGATGATATTCGTGTTGATTTAGGACAACCTGTAACTGATTATTTTTGTTCTGTTAGGGACCAGCTTCAACTGGCTAGTAGCCAACAGAAACAGAATCTCCCTTTTAGCTTCCACATTATATTCAGCTATTTGAAAAATCAGGTTTTTTTGGAGTGCAGTGCATGTTGAAGAAAGAGTTTGTCCTTCCTTTTTCCAGTAGGTTCTGGCAGATCGTCTGAGCCTGTGCAACCCCTTGCAGTTTCTCTCATGCAAAGACATCTTTGTTAAGTCTTGTTGATGAGGTTGATGAGTACCTGGGGCATAGCAGTCCATAAGTGTAGCAGTCTGAATGGGGCCTGCATGAGAACTAGAGCGCATGACTTCTCCTTCATAGAAGAAATGGAGGTTTGTGATCTACCTTCCAAAGGTGCGATTGCTCAGCGATCTACAAGGTTCACTTATGCGAGTGTGCCTTTTTATCAAATCCTCTTGTGAAGCTATGCTCTTTTCGGTAACTTGATGTCATTGTCAACTTTTGGTTAAAGTTTACTAGTAACGATCGTTAAGAAGACCCTTAACGCTGCCGTTGGTCTTTTCCCAGAATTTGATCCAAATGATGAGTTTCTACGATATTAAGCAGGTTCTAGCAAACCATCATTGTGAAATGTTTCGTTCATGGAATCCCTTTCCCCCGGCTTAGGCAGAGGCAAGAACTGGTCATTGGAGGGAATTCTCAGAAATGGCCTTGCTGAGATGCCTTTGGGCCCCGTGATCTGTACCACAGAGGTGTTTGTTGCCCACAATTAATTGGAAGGAACTGGAAAAAGAAGAAAGCGCCAGGCTGGCTCAGGAATTCTTGGGATTGAAGTCCACAGCTCATAAAATGGACATCTCTGGGCTGGATGGGTCACTGAGGAGATTCCACCTGGACTCTTGGCTAGTCACAGCCCAACCCCTTGTTGGGGAAGGAATGGGAAGGAGCACAGCGTGTGCTGAATAAACCATGGGCTGAAAATCTCACCCACAAGATGTGCTAAGAACTGACTCTCTTCTGGATTTAGATAGAGATGGCCTACAAAAGCGAGCCAAGAAAGTATCTTTCTAAAATTAGCAACTTTGGGAGCTTAGCGGAAAAAATGACAAGGTTGGGATGTGATAAATGAGGATTGCTTTGGCAGATTTGGGCGCATCAAGGATATAGATTAGTATTTAATAATATTGAATAAATCTGAATGTTCCTTTTTTACTGAAAGTTTTTGAAGTAGAAGAAAATATAATTGGATGTGGCCATGAAGGCAGTCTGGTGATAGTGATCGGTAATGAAGAGAGGGGTCACGCAGGGCTGCCCCGGCCTGTTTCCTTTCCATTCAATTGCTCCGCTTCACCTGTCTGTTCCCTTCTGCTGAATCCCAGCAGCTTCTCTTTGAACCGACTTGCCCTTCAGGGAATGCAAACAAGGTTGGGCCGGTATGGCGAAGAGGAACAGTTGTTGGTTAATGACTTCAACGTCTTTTTTCTTTCCTTCCAAAAAATGGTATTTGGGACATGAGCCAATAATTTTGGGAGATTTTATATGATTTTATATGAATTCTCCTGGAAGCACCATCGATTTGCTGCTTTTTTGCAATGTGTAAGGGTCCTTTAATTTGAAAGGGCAAATATTAAATCCTGCTGGGATGCTGTTTGTAAGTGTGGGGGGATCTGGAGATTCCCCCAAAAGCAAATTTTAGGAGTCCTCCCTTGAACCCTTGCACACATCCTAGAATTCTTTTCATAACTGAAATCAGCGTTAGGCTGCTGATAAACCACAGAGCGGCTTGTAAGCAAGCAAGCAAAATACCGAGGAAAGTGAAATAGGCATCTCCTATTGTGACTTTTGAGATACCGCAAATAAAACGTAAAGGTTGCTGGAATTCTGCATCAAGAGTGAGGCAGACCTGGGGAGTGGCTTTTGGCAGAGGCTTATTATGTAAGTCTCTTACAGGGGAGACGGGCGGCATAAACTCTTAATAATAAAGAAATAAGGGTACTTCATTAAAGGTGGGGAAATGGATCAGGACACTGTGGAACAGGGGTGTCGAACTCGATTTCATTGAGGGCTGCATCAGGGTTGTGTTCAGGGGTGGGATTCTACCGGTTCGGCCCAGTTCTGGCGAACTGGTAGCTCCAAAGATCAGCTGGGAGTGAACCAGTTCGCCTTGGAGATCTAGGTATTTCCTTTTTTTTTTTCTTTTTCCCACTGATCAGCTGTTTTCCAAAGATCAGCTGTGCTGCCCGATTTAGATTAGCTAGAAAGCAAGAAATGTTGGATTTCTTGCTTTCTAGCTAATCTAAATCGCGCGGCAGAGCTGATTCCCCCCACCCCCATTTGCTGTTGTACTGCTTCACCCAGCAGACTTCCCTGAGGCCCAGGAGGCAAAAAAAAGGGGGTGTGGGCCCCACTGTGCCCCATTTTTGCTCCCAGGAAGCTTCCCAGAGCCCATTGGGAGAAAAAAAAAGCCATGCCCACCCCAGTCACTTGACCCACCTGGCCATGCCCACCTAGCCATGCCAACAGAACTGGCAGTTAAAATTTTTGCATCCCACCCCTGGTTGTGTTTGACCTCGGAGGGGGGTGGGTGTGGCCAGTTCAATGTTGCACATGTTGTGGGTGCCTGTGGTTGTCCGAGCGTTCTCCCAGCAAAAACAGAGTTCACTGCCCAGTTGCTGGGTGAACATGGCCGTGATGGGTGTGGCCTACTGGTACTTCCGGTTTGGCCGTTTTTCATTTTCCCAAGGGTCCGGAGGGCCTTCCCTTGGGCCTCTGGGAGGACTAAAACGGCCTGCCCAGACGCTGGAGGTCCTCCAGAAGCCAGAAACAGGCCCATTTCTGAACTTCCGGAAGGCCCGTTTTTCCCAGAGCCTCCGTGTGGACCCTGCACTTACCTGCATCAAAAATGGACCGTGTGGAGACTCCTAGGGCGTAGGGTCAGGGTGGGCAGGGCCAGCTGGTTGGTTCAAATACTGGATCAGTGAACCAGATGCAAATTTAACATCTGGTTCGTCCGAACCTGTCCAAACCATGAGAATCCCACCCCCGGACCATAAGTCACTTTTTTCAGCGCCGCTGCAACTTCGAGCAGTCACAGAACAAACAGTTGTAAGTCAAGGAGTGCCTGGAATTGAATCTCTGCTGGCTCTTGTACCAGACTTAGTGTAGGTCTCCCGTTCTTAACTTTTGCCTAGGCCGGTGTTTCTCAACCTGAAGATGTCTGGACTTCAGTTTCCAGAATTCCCCAGCCCGCTGAGCCAAGTTGCCAAGGTTGGGAAACACCGGCCTAGATAAAGCACCGTAAGATAATTGTGCTGCTGCCTCTGTTGAACCACAGAGTCCAGAATTAGCCACGGCCATCAAGTCTGCTGCTCAGGACAGATCCAAATTCGATCCAAATTCGGATCCAAATTCGAACAACCGTCTTCCAGGTCCAGCTACAAACAAGCTTGCTGAGGAAATATGTTAAAATTAGAAGAAAAGCAACGACAGAATTTCCTGTGAGTTTGGGATATTAAATAACCCTCCGCCTCACCCGATGAACGTTCAGGTTTCAGTAACTGCTGTAGAAAGAATTTCAGATCAGGAAGGCTAAATATAGACAAGTTTTCACAATTGTTTCTTTCTTGAACATGTGAGAGAAAATTAAAATTCACAGTAACATCAGGTTGAATCAGAAACAGTTACTTTTCTGGGGGTGTTAATACTCCGAGAAGCTGACAAGCCTGCTAAGGGAGGGAGAGATGCTTACGTGGGAGACAAAGGGTTGTGTGGCAAAATCACACACCTTCCCTCCCTGCACAGGGCTGCCTCCTTCTTCCTTGGAAGCCTCCCAAGAATTACTTTGAATTAAAAAAAATGGGCAGGTCTCGTCCTGGGAAGAGCATTCTTGATTTTGCAGAAAGAGAAAATGCAAAGTGTATACCGGAAAAAAACAAACAAGGGGTGGTTATGATCATTAAACAGATCGGTCGTTAGGCAGCTTAAGAGCCCACTACGGTAACTACCCAAATTCAGCATGGATTTATCGAGATCAAATTTTGTCACTCCATCTCAGGTTTTGATCAGGTAATGAATGGACTGTGGACCTGCTGTAGACATAACGTATCTCGTCTTCATCAAAGTGCCCCATTAGTTAAATGTGAGTTGGAGGGTATGACAATTAAATGATTTCTCATCAACAGGAAGAGATATTGTCTGGAACACTAAAATATTTTATTGGGGCGGGGGGGAAGTGGAAGAAGGAATATTAATCAGATATTTCAAGGAAGAAGAACTAATAGCTCCAATGGGTAGTATCTCCATTCTCTCCCCATCTGTTCTTCTTTTTTTAAGGTTGTGGGCAAAGCTTCAGTAGAATGTTTAATATATTTTAGGCGTTTCTTTATTCTATTCTATTTTGAATTATCGTTTTGGGGGAGTAAGGGAAATATTGTATTTGGAAAAGAGGTCCAAAAAGGTTGGGAATGCCAAGGAGAAAAATGGCCGACAGTGGTGCATCGAAGTCAGCTCGTTTCCTTCCTTCCTTCCTTCCTTCCTTCCTTCCTTCCTTCCCTCCCTCCCTCCCTCCCTCCTTCCTTCCCTCCTTCCTTCCTTCCTCCCTTCCTTCCTTCCCTCCCTCCCTCCCTCCCTCCTTCCTTCCTTCCTTCCTTCACTAGTTCTGGCCCACATTAATCCCTCAGTGGCTTTTGATGCCATCAATCATGGTGTCCTTCTGGATTAGCGAGGCAGCCCTATAAACTGAGCTACATTTTTAATATATAAATGCTGGTGGAAAAGTAGTGGACGATATATGGTTTATTGTGAGGAACAAGTGATTGCAAAAGAAGCAAAATGTCTGTTTATAAGACATGCTTCTGCCACTTGGTGAATGAAAGCAACAGTTGGGTATGTTAGGAGAAACAAAAATGCATTGGATGTTAATTATTATAATTATATAATTATATATAATTATGTAATTGTATATTAATTATTAATAATTATAAAAATGCACTGGATGTTAAAATAATTGGATGTTAATTGGACTTAAGTGTGTGTTGTTTAAACAAGAGGAAAGTTGAAGCGGGGGGTGGGGGGGATATGAAGATGGACTGAATTTTAATCTGAATGACCTGTGTGAAAGAAGCATTTTGAAATGGGCATGGGTGCAAAGAGAACAAAATTAGGGTTGACTTGTAAAACAAGCGTATGAATGGGAGAATACCCGGATTGAAAGGAACAGAAACTGAGAAGGTTGGATTGGATGGAGTTTGTGAGAAACTTGGAAACGAAAAAGAGGAGAGCTTAAAAATAAGCCATGTGTGGAAATGCTGAAAGCAAAAATGATTAGAGAGAAGCACAGGGGGATAGTGATACTGGATTGCATTTCCCCCCTGTTATTCTTAATTCCTCCTTTTAATTTCTTCCGACACTAATTCTTTGTTCAAGAATGCCGTGGATAAAAGCATGTTGCGTTCTGGGTGCCTGATGTTCTCGTGTCCTTTTTCCACAGAGTCGGATGGCAGAGAGCCTTCGCCTTTTTGACTCCATTTGCAACAACAACTGGTTTATCAACACCTCCCTCATCCTTTTCCTGAATAAGAAGGATCTTCTGGCAGAGAAAATTCGCCGGATCCCGCTAACCGTCTGTTTTCCTGAGTACAAGGGCCAAAATACGTACGAAGAGGCGGCCGTCTATATCCAGCGCCAGTTTGAGGACTTGAATCGCAACAAGGAGACCAAGGAGATTTATTCACACTTCACTTGTGCTACTGACACCAGTAACATCCAATTTGTGTTTGATGCGGTGACAGACGTCATCATTCAGAACAACCTCAAATACATTGGCCTTTGCTAAGGGGTCCTCTGAGGAAATGAGTCTGGCTTTGCGTGGTGATGCAAAATAGGCAAATCCCTCCACTCATAAGAGGGCGCAAAAAACAGGGCACCTGTGGAAGATCCAGTTATGGAGGGGAGGTTGCCTGGTGCACGTTCACAGATCCCTTCAGCTGCCTACACCTTTTCATGAAAAGAAATGGCTTACCGCCTGCCCACCTCCCTGCAAATGGTGAGGTTCTGAACTGAACGGAAAAGTTTTCGTCGTCCCATCCTCCTGGGCTCATTCTGTGTCATTTCCTTTCCTGCAGGGGCAGAACCACCCTGTTATATCTGTGATGAGCAGATTATTGTCTTTCCTGTCCTAGAAACCAGCTTCCTGTTGGGAAGAAGGCAGAGCCGGCAAGTGGGAAGCAGGATGTGCCAAGACACCCTTTCCAGAACAGAGGCCTTTCTTGCCTCCATTCTGGGACCCAGCCTGATGATCTCAACCCCAAGCACGCCCCGGTCACGTCCCTTGCAGAACATGCTAAGCAGATCCTAGGTACACGCATTGTCTTTATGTAACGGTGTATCACAAAATATTCCGCCTGTGGAAGGACCCGATGTGTGGGAATGGTTTGGGGGCTGCTCATCTGAATCATTTCAGGTTTTCAGAATGTGCAGCACAAAGTAAGAAATAAGTAGAATTACTAAATTGAAGACCAGGCTAAGTTGTGGTCACTATTCTACCAGTGAGGAATTTTATACATTGAAAGTTTTTCTTTTCAATCTTTTTTTTGTTTTTGCCAGATAATTGTGTCCTTTCACACAATCTCTGTAATAACGAGTGGTTGAATTTTTCTTTTTGAACACAGGCATAAGAGGTATATGGATTCCTTTTAAGTTATTGTTTTGTGTCTGGGTTCTGTGTGTGCCAATGGATAGACTTAGTCCTTTGCTCCACAAAGATTCTGAGAAGTATGGCAGCATTTGCAGCGGCCTTTCCAAACAGAGGAGCCAACGAAACTGTATAATAGAGCCGTTTGAGTCTTTTTTGGTGTTTATTTTTAAAATGTGTTGTAATTATTAGGTGAACAGATGAGTGATATGAACAATATTTAAATGTCTTGATATTTAAATTTTTAAAACTTTAGTGGAATTAAAGAAATGGAAGTGATGCATTTTTCAGTTCTCTGTCATTGTGTTGAAATAATGCTGAATGGCCTCTTCCTCTGGCAAATGCATATTTAAGTGGGCCAGAGAAGCCGTTGTGTCTTCACTGGAAAAACCTCACCTGGGGCATGTGGCCGGTGGTCACGCAACTCATCCCCCCCCACCCACCCCCGCATAAGTGTTCTTTGCAATTCCAGTGCAAGCTAAATGTGTAAATATGTATTCAAGAATTGTAAATCACATCCATGCACTCATCGTTTCTCTCTTCTCTCTCTCTCTCTCTCTCTCTCTCTCTCCCTCCCTCTCTCTCTCTCTCCCTCTCTCTCTCTCACACATACACACACACACACTCACTCACTCGCCTCCCTTCTTCTCCCTCTGTTTCCCAGTTGTATGAACATTAGTGGGAATTCACAGCCAAGGGCTTTAAGAAAAAAATAGCAGAAATAATGTTACAGGCTGTCCACTTTAAGAAAATAAATACTCTGAATGGTCCTAACTGGTTTGTGGTGTGCTCACTGTTGCTTTGAAGTTTCATGGTTTTACGCTGGTGAGTTTCTTAGGTATTCCACTTTGGACCAATCCAGTCGGAGAGCGGCTGGTCCTGCTCTGATGGGGCGGTTGAGAGATCCAGTCCCACTTTCAGGCAGCCTGGGGCTCAGGATGGGGCCCATGCAGACGGGTGGGGGGCTCTAGGGCCAGTCCTGCTTGGCAGAATGGCTCTTCAAAGAAAGAGCTGCGTGTCTCTGGAAGCCTGAGAAACAAAAACTTCAGAAACCTCAGAACGCTCCCTGGAGCTTCGGACGAGGTGGGTAAAGTCCCCCAGTGGCTGCTTCAATCTCATCCTGTCCATTTGCCACTTTGCACGTTTACCTTTAGTGATGTTATAGCTTCAATTTTTTTTTTCTTGTTTGCTTTTGTTGTACGTGGTCCAAAGTCTCATGGCTTCCTTGGCGCACCCAAATAGATGCTTTAAATAAATAAATATGGTGTGGATCAAATTAAAAAAAAATGTTTTCCCATTCAGATTCTATGGTGTATAACATTAGCGGGGCTGATAGCTGAACTGCAGGTCCCAGCACAGATTTAGAGGGAAGAGACTTTAATGCTGTTCCCCAGGACGGCGAATTCTGGCTGGGGAGGAGGGAGGAACAAAACTAAGAGCAGGAAGCTCCTTCGCTTGAAAACGTGGCCGGCCTGGAAGGGGTGGGATTTGCCACAGGGGTAAATTTGGGGGAAGTTTCTGAGACAGAGGTTCCTTTTTATATAGAATGTTTAAGCCTGTTCTACAAGTTGCAGCAAATTGTAGGAGACATATATCTATATCTGTCTATTCTACAAGTTGCTATATACATACAAACTAATGTACAGAAAGAAAGAAAAGCAAGCGAGGAAAGGGAAAACAATGCAAGAACAAAAAAAGAAAAAATGGGAAAGAAAGAAAATACTGTGGCTTCTGATATTCTGATATTCACAGCAATTATAAGTACAATTATAAGTATTTTAATTTCTCTCTTTAAAGTTACGTTCTTTCTATAATCTATCCTGTCTAATCATCAAAGCCATTTTTTTTCATTTCTACCTAAAAAATCCATAAGAAATTGCTTTTTACAATGGCTGCAGAATTAACACAAGAGTCTTGGGCTGTGAAAAAAATACAAGAATTCTAAATATAGCAGAATGGCAAGTTTACCCTTTGTATTTGATGAATATAGGAGCATTTGCCAAATGAATTACCCCTTTTTCTTCAGTTATTGTTGCATACATTATGGTATGACAATTCACAACCCAGACAGGTGACAGTGGTAATTGCTTTTTTAAAATTCTCTAGAGTTTAGATTTTATTTAAAAGTTCTCTAGATTAAAAGTCCTTAATTAATTAAGTTTTCTTGAGCAGATTAGGCTATTCTACTCTCAATGCACTATACCAGCAAGAAAATAGGATTTGGCACCTGAAACAACAGCATGCAAAATGCAACCTAACAGCAACTGTGTTGTTGCCCAGAATGAAGCTGAGCCAGGAGATAGCACCTGTTCTAGCAGCTGGGACGGATCTGTGATTTTACTCTCTAGTTACAAAAGGTGTTATGGGGAAAACAAATGCTAAAATGTTCAAGAGCTTTTTGCGATCCATCAGCCTGAACGAGTGAAAATTAGAGGTGGGGTTTTAGAATAGATTCATCTCTTGGCTGCAAAGCAGCCCAAGCAACATGGTGCACACTGACACCCTTCTGTTTGTACTCCATCTTGTTCAGACTCCATCTGAGTCCTTTAAAACACACACACACACACACAATCGGTGTTGTTTTAGAAGAAAGAAACAAAGCACCAACCTCGAGCACCCTCTTTACAAGGACGTTTTTGAATGAATAGTCCCACACGGCCTCCATAACCACTGGAACAATTAAAGTGATTTGGGGGGTTTTCTTTGCAAGCACGCCTTATTAGTAAAGGCCAGACTTAGCTGAGGCGGTGGGGAAAATCCCACTACGTGGTCTTTAAAAAGATGTTTGGCTGGGTAGCCGAGCCCACCCTGATAGCCATTTTGGAAACTGGGCCTCTTTCCTATATAGCAGCTGGTTGTTTGAAGAGCATCTACAACGTATTGGATGCTTTAAGGTAGTCAGGAATAAAGCAGGCTGCCCTTTAGGCTCCCAGGCAGAGCGGAAGTTTGTATAGGGAGTCCTTGACTTACAACTGGCTGCTTAATGACCATTCAAAGTTATACAAGCCAATATTTGCAGCCATTTGCAGCAACCGACAGGACTGTGATTTATGACTTTTTCCTCAGAAACCTGCATTTACTCCCCACAGCGAACAATGGATTCTCTGAGCTGGATTGTTTTCTTGCAGACTTTTCATTATCCAAACTAGGTAACATCAGTACCATCTTGAGTAGTGAAATGTCTACAAGAAAACCACCAAGGTCAGAGAGCCCCACGGACGGCCCATCTCAACCCTGAACTGCAAATATTCCCCTTTATTAGCCCCACATATGGGTGTCAAAACACTTCAGAAAGCACACAAATGGCGGGAAGATTGCCTTCAGACACACTTTACTAGCCTTGATGATGTTACCTAATTTGGGTAATGAAGTGTCTGCAGGAAAAACCCCAAGCTCAGAAAACACCAGGGACCTCTCATTTCAGTCCTGAGCTGCAAATATTCTCCTTTACTGGAACAATGGGTTCACTGAATGACCATGACATGTGCTATCTGCTTTTTCATCAGATCAGATCTGATCTGCTTTATGACCATCATGATTTAACAACTCTAATCGCCTGGCTCAATTACAGTTCTGAGTCATGGGCTACCTGTACATGAAACTTTTAGCCAGATCCGGCAAAGCCACTCTTGAGTTTTTATGATGGCAGTTGTCGATTTTCAGTCCCCTGAAACTGACTTCTGTCCAATGTATGGGGCAGATGAGACTTTCCCTTATTCTGTGGGTCTTGCTGGGAGAGAGAGAGGGAGAGAGAGAGAGCAACAGGCCACTAGTCCCCTGGCAAGTGGATCAGTGGATGGGAAGTTGACCAGTGAAGGGTGCCAAGGATCTCTTATGGACAGAGGAGGAGGCCAGAGAGCCCCACACCTTCTCTGCACTGTCTAGGGGAGAATCAATGCAGGCGTGTATGTCGTCTGTGGAGATTCTCAATCATCCGGTTCGTAACTGAAGCAGCTTCCTGGATGAGAAGCAAAGTGTTTCCAGAGGGAAAAAGACCAAGGAAAAAATCCCTTTGGCACGATGGTGTAGTCAAAGCTCTGCCGGTCCAAAGTGCCAGGGGAGGCCTCAGGTTTGAGGGGAGATATCACAAGTGTGGACTAAATAAGCCCAGCAAGGGGGAAACCCCCTTTGAAGGCTGAAAGGTGCTTAGGGGCGATGGGGATGCTGGCTGACTTGTGGGAGGAACTGGGGAGAGGATGCTGGTTTGCAGGAGCTGTGAGGAGAGATTTTTCAGGGACGGTAAAACCAACAGCGACCAAAACAGGCCAGTGAGGCCTCCAGCAGCCGGCTGGATTGGAACTCAGCACGGACAGCCATTGAAGCTAATGGAGGAGCCTGAGGGGCTTCCACGCAGGGGGATTCAGAAGGGGAGAGATATTGTGCATCCACCAAAGAGGTTCCACGTCGGAACAAGATGCTGGAAGGCACCTGGCCACGACATTCCCCTTCAGAGGGGATCCAGGAGCCAACAGGCAGGCGACTGGAAACCGGTCTTTCTTTTCCCCGACGCTACTCAAAAAAATTAAGCAGGGGATGAGCCAATCCTTAGATCAATGCTAAATCTTAGGGAAAGTCAAAGGAACTTAAATGCTTTTTTCTCCTGTCTTGTAGATAATTGCTGGTTGGGTGACCTGGGAAGGGGTCCCCAGAGCAGGTAAGAGGGTTGGGTTAGTTTTCATGGGAGCTCACCTGTCCCTGCGGCCTGGAAGGGGCTCATTTAGCGATGCCTGTGATACTCCGACACAGTCAAGAGACAATTATCCTTACTGATAAATGAAATGCATTTCTTAAATAGCCAGAGTGGATATGTATATGGTATTCGTAGGATATAGATGCAAAATGTATATAAATCTGAATTTTAAAAAATGGAGGAAAATGAAAGAGACAAGAAGACCAACAGTTCAGTTAACTGAAATTGGAAAGGTAAGTAAGTAAACACAATGGCGCACAGATGACGGAGTCTCGTTTCTGGGGAAGCTCTTAATCCCAAGAGATAGGTAGCCTTAGACAAATGAAACACTTCGTATGTAAGCCCATACAATGAACCTTTTGTACAGACAACACTGTAAAGCTGAATTTTCACTTGCAGTATGGTAAAGAATAGCTTTTATCCAAAATGTACCCCACAAAAACATGTGATGGATGATCAACACTTTTACCTGAGAGTACTGAGAACCAGATCCCTTTGCCTTGAGCATCAGGAAAGGAAAGTCTGGGACACGGAAGCCGCTTTCTTGAGCTTTTTGGGAGCCGGGCGAGGCAGCCTCAACTGCGCACTGCTCACAGCGGCGGCCCTGTCTTGCCCACCTGAACCCAGGGGCCCTCATCCTGGTGACATCGGGGTCAGCACCAGGCCAGGATAAACATTTAGCGGTTATAGCCCCTCGTCTGTTGAATCTCCAAACTGGTAACCAACTGATGGCAATGAAACAGCCTTTCTCTCTCACAAATACACATTTTCAAAGTATGGGCAAACAAGTACACAAACAAGTAATCAGCAACATATCCGTAAGCCCAACATTTCTCCCTAGAAATCTATATTCCTTGCCTTAGTCTCAAGTGATTGAAAATTGCATTTAACGGCTGGGTTCCCCAAAATACCAACTCAATTCCTTGTTTTGTGACCAAGCTCTATTCCAAGAACCAGTTTGAGAGAGAGGGAGGGAGGGAAGGGCGAGAGAAAGACGCTACAAAGGTCATTAGTTGTTACCATCTCATTCATCTTCTATCATCAGTTCTATCATGCAACTACACCAGCATTATACTCACCCTGGCACATATTGATAGGCACATGAAATTTGGTTATAAATGAGTGCGTTGATTAGAAAATGATTTTTTTATTATTATTATCATAAAAGAACTCCTCAACTGATGACCATTTGTTCAAATGACAGCACTGAACAGGTACAATTTAAGACCGGTCCTTGGAGTTCTGGTCACTGCAGCATTGCTGGGTCTGCGATCCAAGTACTCCGGACCCAGCTCGTGATAATGTCGCAGCATCCCATACTCGTGTGATTGTGATGCCTGACATTACCTGCCGGTTTGTCAGAAGAAAGAAGTAGGAAGTTGTGGCCACATGAGGTCCTTGCCTAAGGATGATAGCTGGGACCGTTGGAATTGCTGCCGCTATCTGGAATGGTCACGTGATGTCACACCTTATGACTGTGTTGTTTAGCAGTGGTGATTCAATCCCAATTGCCATTCTAAGCCGAGGACTATCTACTGTATATTTGTGAATGTTGTGAACTAACTGAGGCAGTCACTAATTTTAAACAAGGAGTGGGTACATAACATGCTGTATCAAAACAAGCCATATGGTAGCATAGTAGGATGGCCTGATTCAAAGAGCTTGCCTGAGACAGGGTTCCCAACAACTGAGTGAGCTATTGAATCCCCAACCACGTTTTAACTTATTCAGCCACGTTGTTTGAATTCAACCATAGATAATGGCTCCTTTCCTAGTCCCGTTAAATTGCAAACGAACAAAACTTAAGGTCACTGCTGTGTATCTTGCTCTAGAAATGAACAAACAGGGGTGTTTAAGCCAGAGGAAAGCTGCTGTGCACCAGAAAAATAGCTGAAATGAAGAATAAGGTACTACTTGATGACCGCGGTCAGTAAGAAGTCACAGGACACAACTTGGCTGCTCTCGAGGTGCGCCAAAGTGGCAATTCTCAAGAGGTCTTAGTCAACCTGGTCAACCTGGCTAAGAGTTGCAATTTCAACACATCAGGAGATGCTGGGCTGAAAAAGGCTGCTATAAGAACCACTAGAGGAAGCTCTGAATCATTCACCAATTCCAGTGTTCAGCCTGAAAATGGTTTAGCTCTGACGCTCAAGGAGAGTTAGCAGGAGCTGAAAAGTGTGCATTCCAATCTGATCCGCTTGCCTGATCTATTGTCCAAGGCCTGGGGAAAATCTCCATCCAACCCTTTCCTCTCCTAGCCTGGCCAGACATGCAAATATCCTAAAGCCTCCATTGGCTTCTAAACGGATTCCATACATAGCGATTACCTTCATGCCTCTAGCTAACCACCAGTTTTGTTTAACCGCAGGATACATCCAAAAGAGCTGATTCACACCACGCACTAGCAAGACTGAAGGAACCACACCAAACACTACGGTGATTTGTGTCCCCAGACAGAACACAGACCTACAGAGCTGCCTGACAAGGCTGCATTTGCAGCAGGGACAGAATTGTTATTATTCCTCCCGACTTGCTTTCCACTCCGCAGCCTTTCTTCTGTGCCTGAATCTTTTGCTCATCCAGCCTCGTAAGCACTGGAAGCACGACCGGCATTTCATTAGCTCCAAACACCTCAAGCAGAGAAGCCAGGCTGAAAGCTTCAGAGGAGGCAGATCCATCAAGGTTTTGTGGGAAGTTTCACATCAAAATATATTTTATTCCTCCATCTCCATCTTCCCTGAAACATTAACAGAATCCACGACGGACGGAGAATCAGTGTCTCTGCTAAATAATTGACAATCAGGCTGAAGCTCAGTTAATCGAGTAACCCTAACCCCAAATAAGCTACCCAGACCTATTCTATATATCAGAGAAGGTCTGTAAACACAGTTAATTAAGGCAGTCTCCCAGGGGAAGAGCACTTTCACAAGAATAAGCCTCGCACTTGACACGTACCTACACACATTTGACATGTACCTACACACACTCCTCAAGCGCCACCCTTCCATACTTAGGACAAGCTGCCCTATGAAGCACCCCTCTGCACCCCATTTTCTCTGCAGCTGCCCCCATAGCTATTTTCTAAAGCATTCGAAGAATGCCAGATGAAGAGTAATAGACGGAAACTGAAGTAGGAGAAATTCAAACTGGAAATAAGGAGAAACTTTCTGACAGTGGAACAATAGTTGCCTTCAGAAGTTGTGGGAGCTTCATCACACTGGAGGCTTTCAAGAAGAGACTGGGCTGCCCTCTATCAGAAATGGTTTAAGGTCTCCTGCTTGGGCAGGGGGTTGGACTAGATGACCTACAAGATCCCTTCCAACTCAGTTAATCTATTTATCCATAGGCGAACCTTTTTGCTTTTGGAAATAAATAATTTTCCTTTCCTCACTGCTGTCTGAATTTCATTTTAGTTATCCTTGTGCAATCCTGGCTCGAGTGGGAACCTCAAATTATTCTTCTGAGTGTTTTTGTGCAGCAGTGCAAACACGGCATCAGTGCAAATATTTGGGGCCATCCCACACATTTGCAACCATATAAAATAGAATTTGAAAGACCCAAAGCTTGCAAGAGATCGAAGATTGTAAAGTTTTTGTATAATAATTAACCTGACCTGTAGGTGTTTCTGATAGTAGTTTCAGCGCATAATGCATGTTCCACCGACAGATATCAACAGGATCATCCAAAAGCTGTGCCAGTGCTGGGATGACTCCATGTTCTACAAAATTCGTCCTAAAATTTAGAGCACCATAAATTCATCTTTCCAGAATCTGGAAAACATAATGAGCAATAACTACATTTTCCCCCCTTCTCTTCAAACTGCATTTTTACAAAATACCTACCTGCCAATGCTGTGCGTGGCCATTATGTATAGGACCTCTGTAGTTTTTTGTCGCACAGTTTTATCTTCATCGAGAAGTAGGTTTTTCAAGTTATCTAGAAAACCTGGAAGGGAGAATGGCATTTATTTATTTATTCCATTTATACCTGACTTCCAACAAAAGTAAAAATAAGGAAATGAATATAAAAAGGCAATGTAAAGGCAGAATGAAAAACAAATACTAAGCATTATAAAAGTATGAGAGGATTTATTAAAGGGTTACATATCAGAGCACCTAATAGTGGCAAAAATACACCTTATGAGCAGGCATATAGAGGTAATCCTCGAGTTACAGCCATTTGTTTAGCATGTGTCCAAAGTTAACAATGGCAGTGAAAAAAGTGATTTATGACTGGTCCTCACACATATGACTGTCGCAGCATCCCCACAGTTATGTGATCAAAATCCAGACACCAGCAACAGGCATATATTTGCTATGGTTGCAGTATCCCAGGGTCACGTTGATCGCAGTTTAGAGCCTTCCCAGCGAGCTTCTGACAAGCAAAGTCAGATCTGATGAACAACCATGTCATTTACTTTACAACTGCAGTGATCTGCTTAACTCAAGGTGACAAAACTCACTTAAGCACCAGCTTGCTTAGCAGTAGGGATGCTGTTTCCAGCGGAGGTCCTAGGCCAAAGACTACCTGTGGGGGGGTCAGGAATACTGCCAGTACATCATTCCTGAACTTTAAGGACATAAGATGTTGAAAAGGGAACCAAGTCCCAAGGTAGACAGAACGCCAAGACAGTTAGCAACATGCAGGGGCCATAAACTCCAGCTGCAAATTCTAAATGCAAATTGCTAAAACAAGAAAAGTCAAATGAAATTAGAATTGATATGAAAAAGGGTCAAAACTTCAACCATGCTGCCACATTTCCCTCTCCCAAGTTCTCCTTATGTCCTTTTCATGTTAAAGACAAAAGAACTTTCCAAGGCCAAATAAATCACTGATAGAAATTATAACAATTGGTTTATATGCCTTACTTTTATTTCCAGTGTAGGAAATAAAGAATAGGATTGAGCAAAGCCAAATTCTATATGACTTTTCATATCAAATTGTATTATAAAATTAGCTTTTTCCAGCTTCAGTTTATGTAGGAACTCATAATAATGAATGATTATTTACAATTTAACTTAAAACTTTTAAATTCATTTTTAAGTTTAAATATTTTTATTTGTCTTCTTACGTTACAGGCACATGTTTTTGGGTTTTTAAAAAAATGTTCCTACATAAAAGAATAAAATGTGAGCTTAGAAAATATAGGAACAATAATGTATTTCAGTTTCTCCCATCTCTACAATGATTCATCCTGTATAATTAGCTGGGGGGAAAAGTTGGAATTAGAATTTCTATAATTCTTACTCCAAATTCAACACAGAGGCTTTGTATGGAGATATAAAAGCTATAAACCACAAATCCATCTAGATCAATAAGGTTTATTTATTTGATTTATAAGGCTGCCCATCTTAAATTCATAACTCTGGTCAGTTAACAATATTTTACAAACAGATTAAAACATAGAAAAACAAGCAATGACAACACACATTTAAACGCAGCTGTGGCAAAAACAAACCCATGAATAGAAATAGAATAGAATAGAATAGAACAGAAATAGAAATAGAAATAGAAATAGAAATAGAAATAGAATAGAATAGAATAGAATAGAATAGAATAGAATAGAATAGAATAGAATAGAATAGAATAGGCTTTATTTCGCCAAGTGTGATTGGACCCACAAGGAATCTGCCTCTGGTGCAGAAGCTCTCAATGTACATGCAAAATATCAAAATAATAATCATAATAATGATACCAATAAGAGAAGGTTGCGGAATAGATGAGAAGATATCTTCAAGATAGGATAATAGTAATATTTTCAATCACAAAGATGAAAAATGTATAACAAAAATTCATGTGAAAAGCAAGGCCTTTTCCTGTGGAAGTAAGTTGCGGGGCTTGCATCACCGCATATCCTCACCGGTATGCCTCCTGCCTTCCTCCCTGTGGACCCCTGTGTCTGTTCTGGAAAACAACTGGAGGTTCTCTTAGACCTTCCTACAATCACTTTACACACAAAAAAGAGGGTGGAAGGGCTACGAGGGGCAGAAGGCTGCTGACTGATCACGGTTGATTGCCCAGCGGGTTGAGACCCAAGTGTTGCTTCCTGTTCATCTAGTTGAGGCACTTTCTGGAGATATGTAAGGGAGGGAGCTCAGCAGAGTTTGGGCAGAGAGGTCAAAGCGAAGGATATTTTTTACTGGCTTAATTTGTTTGCATATGAGGGAAACGCTCTTGTGACCATAGGGACCGTGCCCAGCATGTTTTCTTTGCTGAAGATCATTAGGTACAGGCCAGTTGCTCTCTTGAAGGGTAAACTGGAGAGACTGGAGGCAATACTGCCTACCCCATAGCCCTGGTCCAGCTTCTTAAACACCACCAGGCCTGCCAGAAGACAGCAGAGAGCCAAGTGGAGGGGATTTATTTATTTATTTGGTTTTGTCAATTGCTTACAAGATAATAGATATAAATAAAAACACAGTTATGAATACATGGATGCATAGAAGAAAATAAATAAATAAAAGAACAATAGGACAGGGACAGTAGGCACATTGGTGGATGGGGAGATGAAGAATGGGACGGAGGCGCTCGGTAGCGATGACAGGAGGTAACAGAACCATGGGCCTCTGGACAATGACCAGGTGCCACCAGCCTCAGAGACTGCCTGGCCCTAAGAACCAAGGAAGACACGTGGAGTGACTTTTGAATAATTCCTTTATTGTTGTTTGCCTAGCAACAGAATCTGCGCAGACCGAAGCATTAACTGCAATCACGTAGATATATATATACTCGATGAATCGCTGGGGAGAAGCCCGACCTCGCTCTCTTCCTGCCCAGCAAGCAGAGAGTCCAAGCGCTGCTCTCTCTTTGCCCTCTGGGGAGGAGCCCCTCCTGCTTGCCCCTCCGGATGGCATTCCTCAACCGAGGCCAGGAAGCTTTGCAGAGGCTACGGGGAGTTTGGTCCTTGCCTCGGCAGGAAAAAGAGACTCCCACCCACCCAAAAGGACTGAAGGAGCACTCTAGGCCAGGGGTCTCCAACCTGGGCCACTTTAAGACTTGTGGACTTCAACTCCCAGAGTTCCTCAGCCAGCAAAGCTGGGAGTTGAAGTCCACAAGTCTTAAAGTGGCCCAGGTTGGAGACCCCTGCTCTAGGCTACCAGTCAGGGGGGCTGGACAAGGCTGTGGCTGTGGAGAGGGGGAGGGGGAGAGAAAGAGAGGGGGGAGGGAGAGGGGGATAGAGGGAAGGGAGGGAATGAAGGAAGGGGGGACTGGAGGAGAATGCATTTTAGGAAGGACCCGGACAAAATGGAGGTCCAGGGGGAGCAGTTTGAAAGGGGGCAGAGCCGGAGGGGCTGGGCAGACCCAGCAGCCTCCTGGAGGCGGGGATGGCAGGGGGGGCATCCGCTGTGTCAGTCAAGGTGTGTTCGAGGCTGCGCTAGGTGATATGCCAATTTCTTTCTATCTATCTATCTATCTATCTATCTATCTATCTATCTATCTATCTATCTATCTATCTATCTATCTCCCGGGGGGTCCCTTTAAGAGCGGCGGACTTCAACTCCCAGAATTCCCGGGGCGGCACGCGAGGCTGCGGAGCTCTGGGAGTTGCAGTCCACGCCTTCTTGAAGCGGCTCAGGCGAGAGGCACGCGGGGTGGACGGCCGCTGGACACCGCGCCCTCTCCCGCCCGCTTTGGCCAGGACGCCGCCGCCGCCGCCGCTCACCCAGGCGGATGGCTTGGTAAACGTTCTCCGGGTCGTGCACCAGGTCGCAGAGCGCCATCAGGGCCCGCTGCCGCGTCAGCAACTCGGGGTGCTGCAGCTCCTCGTTGAGCTTGGGGAGGCCTCGGCGGCCGAAGGCCACGGGCGCCTTGGTGGGGTCGATGTCGGGGGGCAGCTGGGCCGAGATCCGCGGGTGCGCCATGCCGGAGAGGAGCCCGCCGAGCCGCGCGCCGCGGGTTGCTAGGCGACGGGGACGCCGGGCAGGAAAGTCTGCGCACGCGCACGCTTCGGGATCGAGGCGGGCCGGGTCCTTCTCGTGGGTCTTCGTGCGTCCGCCCGAGCAGCTTCGGAAACGTTCGGCTTCCTTCGTCGCTCCACCTCCTCTTCTCTCCACCCCCCCCCCCGACTCGCACCCGCGTCCTGCGCCTTTGGCCGCCGCCGCTTTGCGACGCCTGCCCACCTTTTCCGACCCAGCCGCTCCCAGGTACTCCCCGCTGCGCCGGGGCTGCCGAGGGCGGCGTGCCTGTGGCAAGGGGGTGGTGGGCCGCCGCGGCTCCCAATCTCCCCCTTCGGAATAATAATCCTCCGCGGTTGAAAAGTTCTTTAAAGCAAGGGCCTCCAACCTTGGCCCGCTTTAGGCCTGAGGGACTTCAACTCCCAGAATCCCCCAGCCAGCAAACCTCCGGCATTCCCCAGCAAAGCTGGCTGGGGAATTCTGGCAGTTGAAGTCCCTCAGGCTGAAGGTTGGAGACCCCTGCTTTAAAGAGCAAAGAAGGGCCGATCCGAGCAAGGACGGATGCGCTTTCCTTCCCAGCCAAGCACAGCAAATCGGTTGCCAGGAAGCGTGTTTATTTTCTGGATCACTTGGTTCCAAGAGCAGATCCCCTCCTGTACAAACACTGGCAGCTCAGAGCCTCGTGCATTTGCGGCAGGGGGGCAGGGAGGGGTTGCCGGGAGATGAGTCACCCGGAGGAGCCTCCTGGAGCAGCAGCGGAGCAGGACCAGACCTCCTCTGCTCCTTAACGGGAGAGGTTTTCCCTTGTAAGACTTGGCCAGATACCCGCGGAAATGCAGCTGTTTCCTTGCTGATCAGCTGGTGGCTGTTTCCTTGTTTCTGGCAGGTGGAATTGTGGCTCTTGGGTTCTGACCGTTACATCCTGAAGACGAGAGAGAAAAAAAGGACGGGGAACAGAAGAAATGGAAGGATTGTGGCAGAAATTCTGGAGCTTAGAAGCTGCAAGAAATGCCCAGAAAGCCACAAATTTGGAGGGCTGCGTGGAAAGAGGCAGAAGGGCTGTTTGAGGAGCAGGGGGTAAGCATGACTGTCCCCAAAGGGAAATGGAGCCTTTGTGCCAGGCGCAAAGAACCAGACCCGACGCCCTGAGCCGATCAGAGAAGTTTCTTGCCTATTTACAAGAAGCTCAGCTAGACTGACTGCACCCTCTTGGGGATAGGCAGACAAGGACTACAGGGACTTTAGGGAGAGGGTTGGGTTTGGGTCACTTTCTCCTGTGCAGGGATTCCAAGTTAGCTAGAAGGGGAGTCTACCCTGAGAGAGGCAGATATAAACGAGGGCTGGCCCGTTTAAGGAACGCAGGCCTCCATGGCCAGGAGATTGATGCCAGGGCAGCTGAAGGGTTCCTGGGGGCCTGGCAGGTGCCAGACGGCTGGGGAAGAGTGAATGTTGCTCCTCTCTTTACAAAAGGGAAGAAAATGGTGCCAGGAGAGTACAGGCCAGTCAGCTGGGTGTATAACTGTACAACTGACAAGGTCCTCAGGCAGGTAATGGGTGAGAAAAGGCCTTTGTCCAACTGTCCCCTTCTCCTCTGACTTGCCCTGCCCTCTTCCCCCCGGGGAATTCTGCATCCAGTTCTGGCACCGCCATCTAAGCAGGATGATGAGAAATCCTAGTGTGCTCAGGTGGCACCTGTCGATGCAATGAAGGCTCTGGGAACCAACCTGGACGCAGAAGAGAAGGCTGGGAGAGGTGTGAGGACGCTCTTGGGAAGTCATCCCTGGAAGCTTTCAAGAAGAGACTGGACTGCCGTCTGTCAGAAATGGTGTAGGGTCTCCTGCTTGGGTGTGGGGTGTGGGGCAGGGAGGTTGGAATAGATGACCTACAAGGCCCCTTCCAACTCTTGTTAATCTGCTAAATCCAAAGCCTGCCCAACAGCCTGCAATGAGCAGGAAGCAGAGTCCGGTTAGGGCCCAGGAGGAGCGAGCTGCCCACCGGCTGAATCGCAGCCTCTTCTTGAAGGGTGAAGTTTCTCCTCTTCTCCAGGGGTCTCCAAGCAGAATAAGAGAGGCGGAAGGGACCCTGGGGGGGCTTCTAGGCCAAACCGACCGGTGGAGCGAGTGGAGCCTCCACGGTCACTTCCAATCTTAATGCTGCGTTTCGCTTGGACGTCGCCTGGTCCAGCCCCGCTACTCCGGCCACGAATCCTCGACCTGGGATTGAAACCGGCGGCGGGCTTCGCGATGTTGCAGAGGAAACGCGTCCGCTTGGGGCGGACCGGGAAGGCGGCACGGAGACTCTGTCCGAAGCGCTGGTCGGCGGGGAAGCGGGAAAGGGGCGGCTGGGCTGTTGCAAACGCTGCCCGGCCAGCGCGGGGAGGAGCCCGTCCTCTCCCGCCCTCGCGGCGGTTGCCATGGCCACGCGGCACTAGCGCCGGAGTCGCCCGCCGAGGCCCTCCTCCCGCCTGCCGCTCGCGGGGACGCCGCCGCCGCCCTGCTCGGGAGCCCCTGCGAGAAGAACCTCGGGGGCCGCGCGCTGCCCTTCGCCGCTTGTCGGGTGCGAGGACTCGGCGGGAAGACGGCGGACTCCCCGGTCCAGAGCATTCGCGCCCGCCGCCGGGCTCCTTCGGGTGGCCGAGCGGGGCAAGAACCCGCCGCGGCCGTTCCGCTCCCCGGAGCTGGTCGGGCGCCGAAGGCTGGAGCGCGTCGGCCGGGCGGCTGCTGGGAGGGCCGGCCCGGGCGCTGCTGCTGCTGCTGCCGGCTGGGGGAGAGCCAGCAGGGAGGGAGGCGGCCACAGGCCGGGCGGTGGCGGAGGAGCCGGCGAGAGGCACCTGCCCGGCTGCGGTTCCGCGAAGCGCCTTCAGCGAGCGGCGCTCCCGGAGGCTGCGGCCGTTTGGGCTCCTCCGGCCGAGGAGGCTCCAGGCGAGGGGCGGGGCGGGCCCTTCGCAGGGCGAGGCGCTGCTGGCCAGGAGGCCCCGCTTGGAAGGGCGGCCGGGCGGCCTCTCTTGCGCCGAGGGAAGGCCGGGCGCGGAGGGTCCCTGCAGCAGGGCGGCCTCGGCCAGAGCGCTCGGGGGCTTCCGCCTCTTGTCCAGGGAGGGTCCCCCGCGTGGTGACGGGGCAGCCCCGCTTGGACGGAGGGGCCGGGCCAGGGCGGCTGCAAAGGCCGGCAGAGGCTGCCCACCTGTGGCGGGGGGGGGGGGGGGGGGGGATTGGGGAGGCTCCGTCTCTCGGCTTTGTGGGCAGCAGAGAGGCGGCCTCCTTCCGGGTGAGGTCGCGGCTTGTAAGGCCTCCCCGTCCTCTTCCTTTTTGTGCCTGACAGCCCCGCAAGCTGGGCGATGAAGGGCCCCCTCCTGCCCGTCAGCAGAGACCGGAGGATCTCGGACTTCCCCAAGGTAAGCAAGGACCGGTAAGCAAGCCTCTCCTCCCGGGTGGGCGGGGGGACGGTCCTTGCCCAGGGGGCGGAGGAAGGACTGGCCCGCCAGCTGCTGCTCCCCTCTGCCTGCAGTGCTACACCCCCGAGGCCTGTCTGCAGCTCAGGGAGGACTTCCACGCCCAGGTGAGGGCAGCCTGTCAGCGGAGGAACCCTGGGACCGTTGGGTGAGTCCTTTGTTCCTGGAGGTCCTCGGCCTGCTCTGGGCAGGAAGCCCGAAATAGAGAAGCAACAGCCCTTGCGGGGACTGACTCTCTGGCCCCCTCGCATGTCTGTAAGGAAAACGTGTCTAAAATAACAGGAAATCCCCCTCCTTTTATTCCCTGGCCTTCATAGGGTCCATCCGCTCTTCTCTTTGCTGTTCTTGCAAGCCACACTAGATGGGACACGCCAGATGGGTGCAACACCTTACATGCTACCAGGATGTTTAAACCTTTCCTTGCCAGAGGTGCTGAAGTGTTTGCACATTCTGCCAGTCCGTTTCATAGCTTGAAAGGATGCGAGCTAATAAAAGGGCTGCCCACAACATCATCAGCCGAGGAGATGCTCTGCTCTGGAAGCCAGGCATAGCAGGCATAGAGTCCCAAGAGCTTGTTAGGGCCACCACACCCTCTTTTCGTTGCAGACTTAGCCAAGCAAACCACCCGGGTTCATCCTGTTTTCCAATTCCTGCAAGCCCAAAATAGAAACTGCTTGGATTTGAAGGACAGGAGGAACCTTTGGAAAGCATCTCATTCTGGGTTTTTTTTAAAAAGTATTTATTTAAATTGTCCACCCAACTTCAGGAGACTCTGGAAAAGACATAAAAATGACTAAAAATATTGAATCAAGCCAACAGCCAAGACTTGCATACTCTAGAACCATGTTGGCAAACCTATGGCATGCTGAGCCATTTCTTCTGGCACGTGAGAGCTCACCTGGAAGAGCTCCACTGTGCATGCGCGTGCATCGCCACCGCCCAACAGCTGTCGGATATCTAGCGCGCATGCATGGGGGGGAGGGTGCATGCGCAGAGACATGTGGCGTGCAGGGGATCACACGAGCATGCACAGTGATCGTGCATGCAGCACAGACACACAGCAAGGGGATTGTGCGTGCATGCACAGGTGATGTGGGGGGGGGCAGCATGCATTGCCTTCTGGGTGGTGGCACGCGAGCACGAGCGCATGCGCAGTTATCAGCACAGGAGCCGAAAAAGGTGAGCCACCAGAGCTCTAGTAAATAACAAAATCCGAAAACCAAACAGAGGCCATTAAACGAATAACAAGCATCGGTCCCACACCTGGGACCCAAAGCTTTCTGGAACCCCCGGAGAGAAGATCCTGATATTTAGGGGGTGGGGGTGGGGGGCTCTTCCAGAGAGTGGGGCCAAACAGAGAAGGTTCCCTGCCTTGGTCCCACGAGATGCCAGTGTTTAATGAGGGACACCTGGAGTGCTCTGTCTCTGCTGGACTGTACTCAAAAGCAATTGGGGACAAGCAGCCTCTCAGGTGGCATCCACACCTTGGCTCACACTGGGCTTTATAGGCCATAATCGGCACCTTGACTTGCCCCTGGAAGCCAACGGGCAGCCAACGCAGCCCACAGAGCAGTGGTGGACACTCCAAGAGGCCCCTGTTTCTGCTGGCACCGCTGCCTTTTGAATCCCCTGGAGCTTCTGGGTGGCCTTCGTGGGCATCCCCTGGTGGAGCACATGGCAGGGGTAATTGTGGGATGAGCGACTTTGGGAAGGGCCTCCCGATCGAAGAAACGGCGCACCTGGCACACGAGGTGAAGCTGGGCAAGGGGACGGCCGACAGGGGAACCCTGGTCGAAGGAAGGCTTAGGGTGAAGCCCATCTTCGGGTTACCGGGATTGAGAAGCGCCGCATGAAAGTTCAGCCATGGGTGTTGCTCTTCCTGTCACGGGCGGGAGCGGAATTCACCAGGCACAGGTTGGTGGGTAAAATGCGGGCCCAGCATTGTGTCCAAAGCTGGGCTGCAGCCTGGAGGCCGTTGCTGAAGCCACCTTCATCCTGACCCCCTTCACCTGGGAGACAAACCCACTTAAGGCTGCCTGGGGAGGAACACTTGGTGCCCCCTGCATGCCAAGGCTGGGAGGTTGCTCGACACCCCGTGCTTCACCATGGCCGGCCCTGGGAGGATCCTCTGGCCGGGGCATTTCCAAGCTCCTCGGTGGGGGTCTGGTGCTCTATGCCAGAACTGTAATGGTGAGGTGGGCGGGGGGGGGGGGGGGGGGGGGGGGGGGGGAGTGCGGCTTCTCAGGGAACATGAGAAATTGACCTCTGGGAAAAGAAGAGGAGAAAGAAGTGATTGTGCAGGTAACACTGGGATCCAAGCGGAAACATTGACTGCATCTTCTAGGACGGGGCTGTCAAACTCAATTTCATTCAGGGCCGCATCAAGGTTGTATTTGACCTTGTGGGGGGTGGAGTGGGAGTGGTCAGGGTGGGCGTGGCCAGCTCGACATCACTTGTGTCGGGGGCCACCTGTGGTGGCCTGAGCACTCTGCCAAAGAAAACAGGCTCCAGAGCTCTGTTTTCAGCTGCGACGGCCTCCTTCCACTCTCTGCCAGTGAAAATGGAGCCGAGGAAGGCTGCCCCTTGCCCTCCCGAGCTCTGTTTTCACTGGCAGAGGCACCACAGTCTCTCACTGTTTCCAGACCAGCCCCACATGATCTAAGCACCCCATGGGCTGGAGTTTGACACCCCTATTCTAGAAGATCAATTATTATAAAATGGTCTCCCTCTGTGAATATAGAATACAATAGAATTCTTTATTGGCCAAGTGTGGTTGGACACGCAAGGAATTTGTCTTGGTGCAAATGCTCTCAGTGTCCATAAAAGAAAAGATACATTCATCAACAGTCAAGAATCATCAGGTGCAACACTGAATGATAGTCATTGGGTACAATAAGCCATCCAATCATACTAGGAAACAGTCAATATAAATCGTAAGGACACAAGCCACAAAGTTACAGTCCTACAGTCACAAGTGGGAGGGGTGGGTGATAAGGAGTGATGAGAAGATTTAATAGTTATAGTAGTGCAGACTTTGTAAATAGCTGGACAGCGTTGAGGGAATTATTTGTTTAGCAGAGTGATGGCATTCAGGGGAAAACTCCTTGTGTCTAGTTGTTCTGGTGTGCAGGGCTCTATAGCGTCGTTCTGAGGGTAGGAGGAGTTGAAACAGTTTATGTCCAGGATGTGAGGGGTCTGTAGGTATATTCTAGTCAAGGCATCTCTAATCTAGAAAGTCCCAGCAATATGCTGATTAAAATGTTGGACAGTCAACACACACACCCCGCCGCCTTAGTCCTGAAATGTCCTGGGGTGGGGCTACCTGCTCTTCTCGCTCAGCCCAGCCTTCCTGGCGCATTTGTGAAGGGAGAAGTAGGAGGAGGTGGCAGGAAGGAAAGGCAGGAAATGTAATTAATATGCAAAAGCATATTCTGATGCCCATTTGGCCGGAGAGACATCTAAATAAATGCAAGATCTGTGTCAGTCTGTGCTCCATTCGAAATCCAAGAAAGAAACACTCAGACTCCAATGATTCGAGCAAAGTTTTTTCCTTTTACTGAAATTCAAAGTGGAAGCTACAGGTAAAATTCTGAACCTAAAGAATTTGGCGCGCAGATCACATATACAAAGGGATGGAATTGTTCCCACCCCCCCAAAGTCCAAAAGACTCTTCCAATTAAAAGTTCTGGATATGGTCACGTGGGCATCTTCAGGTGGTGAGGAGGCTTCTGTCCGTTGACCTTGACATATTTTGATAAAACTCCGCAGCTGCGCAAAGGAAAGAAAAACTAGGCAAGGAAATAGAAACTCAAGGACAGGAATTTATACTCCCCCTCCTCCTTCTCCTTTACAGCACAGGAATGTAACACCTCCAGCTTTCTTCCCCTCCAATCCCCCCACCCCAATTACTAATGACAGCCAAAAGACGGAGAGCAGTGAGGAAGAAGCGTAGCCATAGAAAAGATCTAGAACAGGGGTGTCCAACCTTGGCAACTTTAAGACTTGTGGACTTCAACTCCCAGAATTCCTCAGCCAGCAAAGAGTTGAAGTCCACAAGTCTTAAAGTTGCCAAGGTTGGACACCCCTGATCTAGAAGATATCTTGAAGGCTGACAATCTGTTTGTTTCGTGGAGACAAATCCATTTGGTTCACCTTGATGTCCTGATGTTTTCTTCACTGCAGATCAGGAAGAGGGTCCTCCTATCGGTTTCTACATTTCTGAAGCCCACCCCCCCCCCCCCCAGTTTGCTTTATGCTCAGATTGAAAAAGAATGGGGAGGGGGTGGAAGCAGAGGGGTGCAAAACCCCACTGGAGCCTGAGCTGCTTCAAGCTCAAAAGGAGGAGGCGATGCCTCATGATGGGGAGGACAGTGCCAAGTTGGATCAAGCCACGGAGAGCTCTGGATTTTGCACTCCCCTCCTTGAAAGTTCATTCGCTCGTGAAACAGTCTGTTTTTTCCCCACCCCCCTCAACTGCATCAACGTGTTCAGTGTGAAAATGTGTGTTCCAGGCTAAAGATCTCCAAAGTGGTCGTGGTGGGAGACCTCTGCGTTGGAAAAACAAGCCTTATCAACAGGTATTACGACGTTCCCTTTCCCAGCAACAGTTAACGGCAGCCCCATGTGGGCTTCCCCCCCCCACTGGTTATTCTAAATTCACTGGGCGCAGGGATCTTTGACTGCCACGCAGGCTGCTTTGGGCCCTTTCTAGGGTGGGTGAAGCCCCCGTTGCTTGGGAGCACTGGAGGCTGGTGGAACCGCTGGGCCTCAGAGCCAGGCCATGGGTAGGATGCGTGGGAGGAGGAGGAGGAGGAGAAGGCTGTGGATGGACCTGGAGCTTGAAAATTGGACTTCTAGCAAAAAAGGTCTAATGGCAGGTGTGGGTTATGCCAGAGAACCAGGAATATGTACCCAGCTTCTAAATAAACATCTTAGGAAGGAAGTTACGACATTTATTTTATTTTATTTATTTGTCAAACGATTATAAGATAACAGGTATAGTCATGAATACATGACTTATATGTTATAACAGCATAGTCATGAATACATGAAATGGATACGTATAAGAAAAATAAAAAGAAACAATAGGACAGGGACAGTAGGCAAGTTGGTGCAGACCTCTTAGGAAAGGGGTGAGGTCAATAGTAGGCAGTCTAAGGTTAAAGTTTTGGGGGTTTGGGGAAGAAACCACCAAGTCAGGTGGTGCATTCCAGGAACTAGCCACTCTGTTGCTGAATTCGTATTTCCTGCAATCGAGTTTGGTGCGGTTTATTTTGAGTTTGTATCGATTGTGTGCTCTTGTGCTATTATGGTTGAAGCTGAAGTATTCATTTGCAGGTAGGACATTGCAATACATAATTTTATGTAGTATACTTAGATCGGAACAAAGGCAGCTTAGTTCTAGGTTGTCTAGGTCTAGAATTTCAAGTCTGGTGGCATAAGGTATTCTGCAACGAGTAGAGGAGTGGAGAACTCTTCTTCTGAAATATTTCTGGACTTTCTCAACTATATTAATATCGGATACGTAATGTGGGTTCCAGACTGATGAGCTGTATTCAAATATTCGTCTAGCAAATGTTTGTATGCGTTGGAAAGAACTTCCTGGATTTAATCCAAAGGTGCTTTTTCAAGAGGCAATTGGACTTTCTGGGTTTTTTGGGAAGATGTTTCGCTTCTCATCCAAGAAGCTTCATCAGCTCTTTGCCTCTTGAAAAAGCACCTTTGGGGACAACCATGACTGAGAATCTCCTTAGACTTCCAAGATTTAAATGACATGCTGCTGTTGTGTTTTTTTTCCTTAACCATTTTTCAATTGCAGGTTTTGTAAAGAGGTTTTTGACCGGGATTACAAGGCAACGATTGGCGTGGATTTTGAAATTGAGCGTTTTGAGATCGCTGGGGTGCCCCACAATCTTCAGATGTAAGTTGGAAAGCAGCTCCTGTCCCTGCTCCCCGTTTCCAGGGGTGTGGAAGGTTTCACTGGAATAACCTCGAAGCAGCATTTCTGATGGAAAAGGCAGCCTTGCCTTGCGGAATGCCTTCGCTTGAGGGAGCGCGCAAATGTTATGCGCATGCACTTGCCCCAATGCACGGAGAACTTTTGCCAAGCGAAGTGCGTACTCAGGACGTTGGGCCTTGTGCTTCTACTCCCAGATTCTGCCAGCCCTCCGAGGTAGACCCGACTGGAACACCAGAGTGCTCAGACTGCTTCTATTACGTAGTTGCAGTGTAGGTCAGTGGGTGGCTAGCCTTTTTCGGCTCCTGGGCCGATAATTGCACGCACGCACGCACGCAAGCCAGCACCCAGAAAGCAATATGTGCTGCCCCCCCCCACGCCCCTGCGCATGCGATTCCCCCCCTCGCGTGCCGCATCCCTGCGCATGCACGTGAATCTTCCACGCACCCCCCCACTCCGCATGTGCACCAGATACCTGACAATCAGCTGTCGGGCAGTAGCACGTACACGCATGCGCAGTGAGGCTCTTCCGGGCGACCTCTCCGCGTGCCATTTCCGGCCCACGTGGCATAGGTTCGCCAACAGAGGTGTAGGTAGTCCTTGACTTACGACCATAATTAGGTCATATGTTGTAAAGAGGGTCACCCGATTTTATAACTTTTCTTTTGACTCAGAATTAAACATTGTTTGCTACGGGGCATTTTTGCTAGAAATAAATGCCAGTTACTGGCAAAAACATCATAAATTGTGACCACATGGTCCTGGGGTGCAAATGCAGGCCGTTTCCCACCTGGCCGAAATGTGGCCAGGTGACTGCTGAAGAGGGAGCCATTCAAACTCTGAAATTGGGTCGTAAATACCTCCGGGGGGAGGGGTCTGTGACCGGTTCTTGCCAGCCAGAAATATGCCTGTCTCCTCGCTCTTGAGAAGTCGGGCACGTCATGTCTGAGAAGCTTTCTCAAATTAGTTTCTGCCCCAGTTCAGATTTCTCTTATCTGATCATTGCAGCTTTTCCTCCTGTCCCTCAAGGTTGTTCCTTCTGCCTGTTAGAGACCCCCCCTCCCCCCCAGCCCGCCCTCTAATGTTAGATCTGCAATCCCAATGCATTGGAAGGGAGGCTGGAGAGTTACGGTCTGGTTTGGTGCCCAGGCAGGTTTTCTTAGCTGAGCCTGAAAACCTGCCTCTCTCCTAAGCCCTGGAGGCAGAGGAGCGGAAAGCGTTTTTAGAAGCTAAGGAAGAGTGAGGATATGCGCTTGTTCACTTAGCCTGGTCTCTTGGGGCCTTCAGCTTAATGTGCTAATGGGGACATAACCAGTGACCCAGAATGGAAGCTGGCTGGCAGGTAAGTCTCAGAGGGAGCTTCATTTGAGCCTTTATAGCACAAACGAGGAACCCAAACCTAGATGGTTGTAGCACTTGAGGGAGTTTCCTGGGAAGGTGGTTTTTGTGGTTAGCTGGCTGCGGGTGTGGACGGCTGACGAGAGCGAGGACTCAGATGAGGGGCCAGGACCATTAAGGAGTGGACTGCTGCCTTCAGAGATTGTGGGGGCTGGCAGCAACGATGAGGAGGTTGCCGAGGAGCCTGTGCCAAGTGTGCATGCGCGCAGGGCTGCTCACAGGAAAGAGCAGTTGCAACAGCACGGGCGACTCGGGAGTAAGGCTGGGAGGTAATGGCCCCTCCTTCAAGAAGATAAAAGCCAGATGTGCAGCGAACATTCTTTGCAGGAAGCAAAGACGTTTTGAAACTCAGCCTTGTGGACATTATAGTATCTTAAGCTAGACTCTTATGTTGTGAAATATTTCTTATCTGTGATTCTTGGCAGTCTCGTACAGTTTTGGCAAGGTTTGTGTTTATCAAAGTTAATGAGTTTGCAGCAGCCTTTTAACCAGGGATTCATAAGACTTGTTAAAAGGTTTCTGTTCCCTTTGGTTATTGTTTGTCTTATTGGAAAAGGGTTTGAGTCAGAACAGCAGTTGAACAACGTCCAAATGCCTAGCAAACTTGTTGGGGGTTCTTGAAGCATCCTCAGGGTCGCATAATTTACATTCACTGACTCATACTTACGACACTTACAGTGTCCCAGGGGTGATGGGATTCCCTTTTACGACCTTCTGACAACCAAAGTCAGATTCACTTAATGACCTTGTTAGCTAGTTTTAACAGCTTCATTGATTCACTTAACAAACGTGGCAAGAAAAGCAGTAAAATGGGGCGAGACTCGAGTGTCAAAATTTCTCACAGCAACATAAATTCCGGGCTCCATTGTGGTCGTAAGTTGAGGACTCCCTCTGTTCAAGTGGGGGATGCATAGGTGCTGATGAACAACAGCCAGACTGATTTTTATTCCGCGTGTATATTGTGTGTGCGTTTTAATTTTGAAGAACGGGAGGACGCTGTTCCTCGGGCTTCCTGCCCAGTCTATGCTTTAGCTCCGCCAGTGGGAGACTGTAGGTCCCCCCGGAGCCCCCGGTGACTTTCTCCTCCCCTCCTGCCCAGATGGGACACGGCCGGCCAGGAGAAGTTCAAGTGCATCGCATCTGCCTACTACAGAGGAGCGGAAGGTGAGCGGAGGGCGGAGGCGCCTTCCTGGTTGGAAACCCTCCCCTCCATCTTTGGCGGGGCCAACCGGTGGCTCAGGGGCTGCTCCCGCCCACCTTGCACAACCTTATTTTACTTTCTTGGCAGTAATTATCACCGTCTTCGACTTGGCTGACATCCAGACTTTGGACCACACCAAGTAAGTCGCCCCAGTTTCCCCTTTGTGGCTGACGCTGCCTATCCCACTGAGCCACGAAGGATGGAACCACGTTTATTGGCTGAAGAAGAGCTGCCAGCTTTTACACAAAGCCAAAGTCAAGCGAACCCCGTTAACCGTTCAGATGATTCCTGCTCGGCAAATTCTGCCATCTGTTAAGATTTTTTTTCCAGCCATTGTTTGGCCAAAATAATACCATGGTGGGAAACGACGGTGATATGGAGTCCACGGTGGGTGGTGAAGTGGCCTGTTAGTGTCCCATCGTGAAACAATAAGCTTACCAGGATGATGAGAGGGATCTGATCCTACACACCCGCTCTGACTTCACACTCACATACACACACACACGCTGGAAAGGCCTTTAAGCTGGCCTGGGGCAAGTTTCTGTAGCAAAGAGCCAATCTCAGAGTGCTCATCACCAATTGGAATTTGAAATCATGGCTCCTCCACATTTAAGGGAGACACGTAGCCTCAGAAAAGCCCCGTGCAGATTAAATATTGATTTGCACGCGGAGGAGGAGAGGCACGCGGGCATGAACTAGGTGAGGAGCAGGGCTCCACACACCCTGCTAATGAGGGAGGCACTGTTCTCTTCCTGCTGCGGTGTGGAATCCAGCTGGGCAGGTCTTCCCGAAGGGCCCTGGGAGGGGGAGGGGGAAGGCTTGGCTGGTCCTGGTGCCCGTACTGAGCCAGTTGACTCAAGAGCCGCCTCTGCAGGCTGTGGGGGAGAGGAGGGCACAGCCACGCCCCGTTCTGCCAGACTGCCTCCCTCGAGCGTTGCCTTCGGCTTGGCTCCTGTGGCTTTAGTCTTTCCAAGGGGGAGGATCCCTTGGCCCTCTCCAGCTGGACTTGGTGGGCAGGAGGCCGGTGTCGGAGGGGACTGGCGTAGGGACAGCCTTGCTTGCTGAGCAGGAGAACAGATGGTGCGCCTTCCTCTCCTCTGCCCTCCGCCTCTCCTTCCCGTCCCCTCATCACTCGGGGCACCACTAGACCCGTTTGCCAGTTCAAAGGAGCAACGGTGCAAACACAGGCAGATGGCTGGCTGCCACCTGATTAGGTTTGCAGAGGGGAAAACAGGCTGAATGCAGAGAGGCAGAGATCTATTCGTTCACTGGAAACGTTCTAGTTCCCCCATCCCCACCACAGAAGAGGCTCTGGGTGGCTCCCAATCAAGAATTAAAACAACATAAAATCGTATTAATAAAAGCCATAAACATGGAAACTAGAAACCAGGCACCGTGTCAAGTTTCCAACGTGCAGCCATCCCATCCTGTCGTTTGGGGGAAAGCGAGGCGGGCTGAAACCCGCCAGGCTCGAGGGGAAGGGGCAGCGACTACCACGGAGAAGGCCGGTTGCCTAGCACCCATAAAGTGGCTCTATTTGGGTGAGGGGAACAGGGCCGTGCCCACCCTCTTTGATCTGGCACGATGGGTAGGTGCCCTCGAGGAAAGCAGCCCAACAGGCCACCTGAGTTTGGGAAGGGATGACCAGCATCTGGAATGGAAAGAGACAGGAAGCTGTGCAAGTCGCGCCACAGAGATGCTACGCAGGCAACGCGTGGCGGCCCCATCGCTGCACGCGGCTGTGTTTCTGGACTAGCCGAAATTTCCGAGAGGTTTTCAAAGGCAGCAGCCCCACGCAACTCACACCGCAGTGATCCATGCGGGAGGCGACAAAAGGCACCGGTGACCATTCAGCAGGTCTCTTGCCAAGACGCTCTTTGTTCGCTGCCCTTCCAGACCAGAGAGCCCAGGGGGGAGCCAGCCCGCTGCAGCAGGACAGGGGAGGCACCCCTGGGGCTGGCAGAAGGCAGCCTCCCTGGGTGACTTTCTGGCCCAGGACAGGACTGGGACGGGGGTGTCTTCTCAGCGTGTCGGAGGATCCCCTCCCTCGCTCACCTGTTCTCTTCTCCCTGTCCAGACGGTGGCTGGAGGACGCCCTGCGGGAGAACCACCCCGGATCCAGCTTTGTGTTTTTGGTGGGAACCAAGAAGGATCTGCTGGTGAGCCTGAAGAACTCTTATCTCCAGAACCAAGGTGGCCGGTTGGGCATCCCATCTGCAGCCCAGCGAATGGAGCATGTCTCTCTTTGAGAGCCCCTGACAGCCGGGGGTGGGGCTGATGCTGGCTGAGCGAAGAAGAGCTGGGAGGCCCCCAGGGCCTGCTCCTCCACCAGAAGGGACCAAGGTGGTCAAGACAGCAGCCGAAACACACCTAAGGGACAGGCAGAACTTCCATCACACGGTTCTGTCTCCCTTCTTGGTATTTCTGACCATAACCTGTTAGAGACCCTGGTGGCGTTATCCCAGCCTAGACCCATTCTTTTGGGGTGGTGAACGACTGAGAACACGCACTGGGCACTCTTGTGAAGCAACTGAGAGGAGGGTGGCTCCTTTGCTGCCCCTCCACCCCCAAAACCCTGTCCCCTCCCTACACCCTGGGCCTTCCTTCTCTCTCCAGGGAGGTGGCTCCCTCTGCCCATTATTGATTGGCTCAGAAAGCTGCTCTGGGCTCTTGGAAAGGAAGTGGGGGCTGGAGGTGAGGCCTGGGGGCTTCCCAGCGGCCAGCAGGGCAGGGAATACGCAGGGGACCCCAGGCTGTCTGCCCCCCCCGCCCCCACCCCCTTTGTGTTGCAGCCCCCACCCTTTTCTCAGTTTTCTTGGCTGTATGAAAGGTCCGCGGCTTGTTGGGATTGGCTGTGTGGCTCCCGATGCCACACCCTCCACTTGGGGCATCCAGGCTGCCTGCCACGGATTGGGTCAGCCGCCTCCGGCCAAGGCGAGAGAGTCCGTTGTCCCAGTGAGGAGATACTGGACAAGGGCAGCCACTTGGCCCCCAAGAGGGGCAGGAGGGGAGGGGGCTGGCCTGCAGACTCCTGATAGGCCAGGCTGTGGAAATTTGGCTGCAGTCAACTCAGCCCCTCCTCTACTTTGGAGGCCTTGTGAGCTCACTGCCCCCCACTCCTTCTCCTACAGCTGGAAACACCCCCACAGCCCCCTCCTGGCCCGGGGAGAGGGCAGTGGCAAGGCAGGCGCTTGTGTTTGGGGGGGGGCAGCACCCCATTCCCCCCTCTGTGGCTCTTTCCGTTTCAGTCCAATGCCGAGAGCGAGCGGACAGAGCGGGACGCCGTCCGTCTGGCCAACGAGATGCAGGCAGAGTATTGGTCCGTTTCGGCCAAAACAGGTCAGTTGAGCCCCAGGAAGGCAGCACAGCGGATGGGGGAGGGAATGGCTCCCCTTGCCCCCCCCGCCCCCGTGCTGTCTGGGAGGAGCTGCTGGGCCCCAAGTGTCACCCACCCAGCTTTGGCACTCCAAGGAGAGGCTTCCTCGTGTGCAAGGGAGGCCTTGGACCACCACGCCCACGTGCCTGTGCATTTGTTCTCCCAGCAAGCAGCCATGTTTTGTCTGTTCTTGGGATACAGCGGCCGCCGCCGCTAGCAATACATCCGCTTGCCGGGTTTTAAGGATTTGGGGCGTCTTCCCCGTCCTTTTTCTCTTTCTGCAGGGGAAAACGTCAAGGACTTTTTTTTCCGGGTCGCTGCCTTGGCCTTCGAGAAGTCTGTGCTAATGGAGCTGGAGAAGAGCTGCAACCGGCTGCTGCCAATCGGCACAGGGGACTTCATCAGTATGTGGGCCTAACACCCCACCCCCCGATTCTCGGGAAAGCAGTCAAAGGGGGTCTTTTCTTCCAGATCAGCGTTTCTCAGCCTTGGCACCCTGAAGACGGGTGGGGGGGGCGGCTTCAGTCCTCTGAATTCCCCCAACATGCCGACTGTGGAATTCCGGGAGTTGACATCCACCCACCTTCAAGTGGCCACGGCTGAGAATCGCGCAGGGGGCGGCTCAGGTGCTCCTGTCCAGAAGCAGCTCCTGTGGGGGCTTCTTCCGGTTGAGCCCAGGTAACGGCCGCATTGGCAGCTGAGGGGACATCCAAGCCCATCCTGGAAAAAAAGGGGTACAACAACTGGCATTTGGGGGTGGGAGGAGAGGAATCCTCTGAAGGCCCCCCTCCCTCCCGCAGGTCACAGGTAGGCACCGTAGCCCTCTTCTTGGTCTCCTCTTGCAGGGATCGAAGAAAACGCGGCGTCTTCACCTGGATCTCGTCCGTCCAACCTGAACTGCTGCTGACGGCTTCCAGGGGAGACACCGTAGGCTGCCCCCATTGCTCTTAGACGAGCAGGAAACCAACTGGCTCTCCCAAGAACCAGAAGCAGAGCCAGTCCCCACCTTCGCTCCTCCCAAAGCCCTCCGAGCCATGGAGGAGAGGAGCCGCCTTTCTCTCCCTGGAAACTCTGTGCTCCAAATGCGGAGCATTCTGCCTTCTCGTTACCTATTGGAGATGGTACAAACGGACCAGGTCTGCTGACTGGGCAGGAGTCAAACCAGCTAAGACTTCTTGGCAGCCGCAAATTGAACTGGACGTCTAGTTAAAGCTTAACCGTGAAATAGCTGTTAAAACCGGCAGGAGGAGTTTGAACCAAGAGGGAGAGATCTGGAGTGAGAAAACCCCCGACTGTCTCCGATTTAGGGCCTGTCTAGTGGACTCGACCCCAGAGCATCTTGCACCGAATTGTTTGAATTACTCGCTAGCTTGGCTTAGAATTACTGCCAGAGCAACTCCTGTAAAAACAGGCCTTTTATTTTCATGCAGAATTAAAGGCTGTGCCGGAGACCCCAGGACTCTGTGCTGTGCCATCTCTCCGTAACTCAGCCAAGACCTTAGCAGCCATTGGTGAGCCTCCCCAGCGATAGCAACGGCCCTTAGACTCGTATGCCGCTTCACAGTCCTTCACAGCCCTAAGCTGTACAACCACTGTGCCGCGAGAGAGCTGGGTTCAAGGAGGGAGACATCTCGGCTAGCAGTGGAGACGTCGGTCTAGCTCCACAGGGAAGAAAGAGAAGGAGAATGGAATGGCCACAGTTGTGCCAGGCCTGCCCTTCCTGGTTGAGCGGAAAATGTGCCCATCCCAGACCAATGAACATTTCCTGCTGCCAAATGATGCATAAGGTTAGGCGTGGCTGTGTTTGCGGAGATTTTCCTCTATGGGTTGTAATTGTTTCACCACACATTAACTTTGAGTAGTACAGGTAGCCCTTGGTTTACGACCACAGTTGAGCCCCAAATTTCTGTTGCTAAGTGAGACAATTAAGTCACTTTTGTCCCCGGCCACAGTTGCCAAGTGAACCACTGCAGTTGAGTGGGTAACACCGTTGTTAAGTGAATCTGGCTTCCCCATTGATTAATTTTGGAGGCTTTTTGCAATTTGAACTCGGGAAAGAAATCCCTCCAAGACCACCACCCCCGCCCTCCGTGCTCCCACCCCTAGGGAGGCTGCAACCAAGCCGGCCTTTCCTGTGGGGTCCAGCACAGCCCTCGCCGAGAGGGGCTCTAGTGACCAAATAGCCGCTGCCTGTTCCACTTGCAAACATCATCTTGTTTTTTCCAAGTTTAAAACCAGTTTCTCACACACCCCCTTTGCTCAGTGTTGGTTCTGGCATATGTCCTGCAAGGCTGCCTCCTTGACTCTCTCAATCCTGCAGGGCAGTCAGTCACTTTGCAATTTGAGTTTGTGGTTAAAAGTTGCATTAACCAGGAAGCACAAGGGAGATCCTCGCCCCCCCCCCGCCCCCTCCGGTTGTGAGTCTGATCTGCCGAAGGAGCGTTGTACAGCAACGCCAAGCACAGAGTTCGAGTTCCGCTGGTGCTGAATGGACTTCTCCGGACTTGGTTCCCATAGCCAAGAGAAGACCGGAGGCCCCCAAGAAGCCTCGCTGCCTTTGCTGGCTGCTGAGATCCAGGCCTGGCGGGGGCGGGGGGCGGCCTTCTTCTCCCGGGATCCCGGAGCGCAAGGGAGCCGCTTCCTTTGGCGCCGCGGAGAGCCGCCGGGTCGCGGGAGGAAGAAGCCCGCGTCGGGCCCCTCGCCTGGCCCCGTTCTCCGTGGGAGGCGCTCCGGCAGGGCAGCTCAGGGCTCCCGCAAGCACAGCCGCCTCCCCTCGCAGGACGCGCTTCTCCGTGGGCTTCGGCCTGCACTTTTGCATTGGCGCGCCCGGCCTCGCCCAGCCCTTCCCCGAGCGCAGCCGGTTCGAGGCAGCGCTTCTTCCTCCGGGCTGTTGCGGAACGATCGCAAGGCAGGCAGGCCGCCCGCCCCCCCCCCCCCCCCCCCCCACACACACCCGGGAGAGCGAGTGCAAAATCCGGGACTGTCGGCTGCTGCTCGGTCCCCAACGCCTCTCCGGCGCCGGCTGCTGCATCGGGGAAGCCGAGCCCGGCCCCAGCGCCTCCGTAGCCGGCACCGCATCCCGCGCGGAGGTCGGCAGCCGGCGCTCTGCACGGGCGCGGAGGAGGCGGCCGCTCCTCCCCGCGGAGCCCGCCGCAGTTCCTTTAAGGGGCCGCCCCGCCCTCGCCCCGCCCCGTCCGCGCGGCCGCTCCCCAGAGGAGGCAGGACGGGCCAGCCGCGATGGCGAGCCGAGCCGGGCCGCCGCGTCACCTGGGGCCGGTTCAGCGCGTCCCGCCCCGCGCCGGCTAAGCGCATCCGGAGCCCCGCGGGATCGGCGCGCAGGCAGACGCGCGGGGAGGAGCCGCCAGACCCCCGCCTCGCCCCCGCCCGGCCGGCCGGCGCGTCCCCTCGCCTCGCCCGCTGCCTCTTTGTTCTTGCCTGCCTGCTTGCCTGCCGCCGCCGCCGCCGCGGCTCGGAGGGGCGCGGACCCGGCCATGGGCGGCGGGCCGGCCCAGAGAGCTGGAGGCGGGTCAGGACCGCCGCCGCCGCCGCCGCCTCGGAGCAGCCCGCCCGCCGCCGCCGCCCCCCGGAGATGAGCGCCGGGCGCTGCTGGCCCTGCGCGCCGCCCTGATCCCTCCTTCGTCCGCGGCGGCGGCGGCGGCGGCCGGCCCGTTGCCATGGTAGACCCGGTGGGCTTCGCCGAGGCGTGGCGCGCCCAGTTCAACGACGCGGAGCCGCCCGCGATGGCGCTGCGCTCGGTGGGCGACATCGAGGCGGAGCTGGAGCGCTGCAAGGCGTCGATCCGCCGCCTGGAGCTGGAGGTGAACAAGGAGCGCTTCCGCATGATCTACCTGCAGACGCTGCTGGCCAAGGAGCGCAAGAGCTACGACCGGCAGCGGTGGGGCTTCCAGCGCGGCCCCGAGGCCGACGACGACAGGCCCGCCCGCCCGCGCCCCCCCGCCCTGCGCAAGCTCTCCGCGCACAGCGACGGCAGCTCGGAGGCGGACGCCGCGCAGCCCGGCGAGGAGGAGCGCGCCAAGCCCGCCGCAGCCGCGGACGAGAAGCCCCGGGAGGAGGGCGCCGCGGCGGGCTCGCCGGGCAGGGCGCGGCCGGCCCCCAGCGGCAGTCGCCGCCGCCTCCCCGCCGCCGCTGCCTCCGCCACCTCGGGGGAGCGGGACGGGGCCGCCTTGGAGGCGGGCGGCAGGGAGCGCGGGCAGGGCGGCGGGGGCGGCGGCGCGGGGCTGCTGCGCTCCGGCCAGGAGCGCGGGAGGAAGGCGCCCTCGTCGCCCTCGCGGCCGCCGGACGGCCGGGAGGCGGCCGAGAAGCCCTTCTACGTGAACCTGGAGTACCACCGCGAGCGCGGCCTGGTGCGCGTCAACGACCGCGACGTCTCGGAGCGCATCAGCGCGCTGGGCAGCCAGGCCATGCAGCTGGAGGCGCGCAAGAAGCTGCCGGGGCCGCCGCGGGGCCGCTCGGCCGACGCCGCCTACGACGACGGGGCCGAGTACGAGGACGCGGAGCTGAACGCGCGCTTCCTGAAGGACAACCTGCTGCTGGACGGCGCCGGCCGGCCCGTCTGGACGGCCGCCTCCCCCGCCGCCGCCTTCCAGCCCTACCAGAGCGTCTTCGTGGGCGGCTCGGCGGGGGCGTCGGAGCCGCCGCTCACCTGGCCGCGCCGCTCCTACTCGCCGCGCAGCTTCGAGGACCTGGGCGGGGGCGGCGGCGGCGGCGGCGGCTACACGCCGGACTGCAGCTCGAACGAGAACCTGACGTCCAGCGAGGAGGACTTCTCCTCCGGCCAGTCGAGCCACGTGTCGCCCAGCCCCACCGCCTGCCGCCTCTCGCGCGAGAAGAGCCGCTCGCCCTCGCAGCACTCGCAGCAGTCCTTCGACAGCAGCGGCAGCCCCCCGACCCCGCAGGCCCCCAAGCGGCACCGGCACCACCCGCAGGCCGCCGGCCCCGAGCCCGCCCTCGGGGCGCCCCGGAAGAGCGCGCCGCCCTGGCCTTGCGACGGAGACCCGCCCGCCGGGAGGGGCGCCACCGAGGGCTGTTTCCATGGCGACGCAGGTGAGCCCCGGGGGGGCTCCCCGGAAATGGGGGAGGGCGAGAGTGGGTCCCGTCGGTTTCAACCAAACTCCGACATTTTCCGCCGGAGGGGAGCTACTTTGTACACGCAGAGACCCCCACAAGGCAACAGAAACCCAAGTCAGGAATTGTGTGGTATTCCCAAAGTCTTGGAGGGGTCTCTCCCACCCCCCTTCCACACTCCTGGTCTGGAGGGGGAGGGGCAGCGGCTTCTTCTGGATCCCTTGGGGTGGTGGGGGTGGAGGGGATCGCCTGCTGCGATCCCAGCTCCCCCTCCCCACCCTTCCCCTCAGGCTGTCAGGCCCACCAGATCCCACCAGGTTCTCTCTCTCTCCAAGGCCCCTCCCCAAACAGTAGCGGGCGTCCCTGGGGAGCAGAGGCCAAAGGGGGCAGGCCAGGCTCTCCCACTAAGGGGTCCAGTGGGACCCTGGGAGACGCCTGCTTGGCCTGGGGGCTGCTGTGATTGAGCCAGAAAGGACAGGGCCTCCCCCCCACCCCCCCATTAGCTTCAACAGGCAGCAGGGAGCCTCCAAGAGCCTGGACCCATCCTGGCATTCGCTCCGTCCCTGAAGGAAAGGCTGAGCTTCAGAGGAGGGGGCAGCCGAGCCTTCTCCTGCCCCCCCCCCACCCCCAGTCAGGTGTGGTTGGGTTCAGGTAGGGCTTCCACGGCACAACCTGGATTTCAGGGGGCTCCTTTCTAGCAACAGCGCCTGGAGCTCAGCTGGCAGATCAGCCTCATTGGAGCCAATGATCTGACTGCTCCCATCTGTGTGTGTGTGGGGGGTGGGGGCTTCTCTCACCACCCCTGAGACAAGGCGGGCCTTGGCACTTGCCCTCCACCTGCAGCAGAGGCCCTGGTGGGTCTTCTTCCCTTTGGGACATTGGCCAGGCAGAGGGGCCTGCCTGGAGGTCCTTCCTCCCCTTAAGGAAGGTGGGCCGCCTTTGCCTGCCAATGACCCCTCAAAATGGCTTGGAAGAAAGAGGCAGAGCCCACAGCCAGGTGGAAGCGAAGCGGCTGGGCTGGACGGAGCCCAGCTGGAGGCCCCTGTGGGGAAACTCGGTGGTTGAAGGGTCCATGGAGGCCTCCTGTTGTGGGGGAGTGAGAGGAGCCAACGAAGGAAGAGCCTCACCTCTGTCTCTGGCAGGCTGAGCTTGGCAGATGGTGGCCCCCAGCACTGATGCCCTGGAGAGTGGGGGGGGGGGGGGGGGGGGGGGGGGGGGGGGGCGGGGAGGGGGGAGGG
>NW_020769398.1:892880-912165 GCF_900518735.1 Pseudonaja textilis | reverse complement strand
GGGGGGGGGGGGGGGGGGGGGGGGGGGGGGGGGGCAACAGGCAGGACTCCAGGAAGGGATTAATAAAGCAGAAGGCCTGTTATTGTGGTCGCCCTGGGAATGGTTGATTATAATGGCATAACTTGCCCTTGTTTATCTGCCAGGAAGGAGCGAGTGCCTGGCCAGCGTCTTCAGCGCTGCAGGTTCTGTACATCCAATAGCAGCCATTAGATCCTGGCTTTCAGGCCTTGGCTGGGGGGGGCTGGGAGAGGGGAGACCATAGCAAGGGGAATATTGGCCCCTGAAAGTGGAGCTTCTGGATGGGAAGCGGGGGGAGGAACGGGGGTGGGGGCAAACAGGAGAAACCGGAGCCCCCTTAATCTCTGCCGCAGCAGCATGGTCCTCCTTGATCCTTAAGAAGGAGCCGCCTTGGGAAACCCCAGCGCCCACTGAGGTTGGCACCTTCGGGGTTGGACGAGGTGCCCAGTGAGGCTTTTGTCTGTGTGAAACCAGAACCTCTTGGAGGGTGGACCGTTGTCTCCCTCCCCACCCAGCAAACCTCTCCCTCTGTGTGTGTGTGTGTAGTTGCTCTGTTAGGTGGGTTTGCTTTGTTTGGCTTGGCAGTGGCTCCTTGTGGGCTACCCTGAGAAGTTCTCCCCCCGCCCCCGGCCCCTGGATGATCTGCCTCTTTTCTGGCTGGAGATCTGTGGATCTCTTCCTTAGATGTTCCTTACCTTGGTTCTGTGGCGGGGGTGTGTGCAGGGGGGTGCTGATCCAGGCTGGCGGGATGGCCATCCTCCCTGGGGCCCAGCAAAGGGGCTGTCTGGAGGGCAGAGAGAGAGGAGCTCTGGGCACATCGGGCTCCTGCTGTCCTTGCAAGGAAGAACCGGCCTGGAGTAACTCGGGGGGACGGGGGACTTGGGGGGGAACGCCCCGCCACCTGCAGAGGACTTGGGCATCCCTCCTTATTGCAGGAGGAGGTCCTTTCCGTCCAAGGAGGAGCCCAGGAAGTGGGCTGCAGCTTTTGTGCAGGTGCCGCTTTCCAGGTGTTCTGCCAACAGATGTCTGGTGCCCTTCCAGCAGATTCATCATGGCGCAGTGATGGGGGGGGGTGTTTCAGGTGAGCCATTTGCTCAGGGACTCACCTGGAGTCTGATAGGCCTCAAGTGACAGAGCCCCCCTCCCCTCCCCCTCCATTTGGGACCGAGGGGCTTTGTCTCTGTTCTGCGGAGCCGCGGTCGGTCTCCATGTTCGTGACTAGAAAGCGCTGCCGGTTTGGACACCATTCAGCACAGATGACAGATCAAAAGAGTTTCAGCTGAACGGATAAGGCCAGAAACCATCTTGGAGAAACGTGGGCTACCTTGGCTCCGTCGCCTTATTTGAGCTGCCCCTCGGAGGCCTGGGTGCTGCTTGAACCCTTCGGCTACCATTGCTGCGCTGGTGACCGACGGGGTTTGGGGCATAACCTGAAATCCAGCTTGCACCACTGAAGCCCTACCTGCAAGGCTTCAGGACCGTCTCTCCTGCCAGCAGCTTCCTTGGTCCCTGTGAGACTTATGGGTGGAGGGGGCAGTGTACCCCAGTGAAATCCCAGGAGTGGGGCTGAAGAACATGCCTATCTAGGCCTCCCTATGGAGAGGGAACCTCTGTTTCCTCCCTTACGTTCCCCAAAGACGGGGTGCTCCTTGTTCCACCCAGTACTGGGGCCTCAGGTGTGGCCTGCCTCTTAGACAGCTGCTTAACTTCACCTTCTCTGCAGGCAGGAAGAAAATAGGTTGCAACTGGGCCATTTGCTGGGGAGGACAACAGCCTGCATGAATTGACTATACAAGGAATTTACCTGGAATCCTGTTGTTGACGTTATAAGCACTTCCTGTGCTTGGGAGGAAGCAGGCATGGCTGTGGAGGTGGCTTTAAAGTGTGGCTTTCATGTGCCCTGACCTTGCTTTCCATCCTTCTGAGACCTCAGTTTTGACAGGCTGGGGGTCAGCAGTTTCTGGGGGTCTTTGGCCTTGCAGGACAGCCTTTGCGCGGATTTACATTGATCAATGGCCAGCCAGGCAAGGAATATTTTGGATGCCGGGTTTAGATCTGTGTTTTTCAACCTTGGCTACTTCCGGATGTGTGTGGACTTCAACTTCCCTGGCTGGGGAATTCTGGGAGTCGGAGTCCACACATCTTCAAGTGACCAAGGTTTAGAACGGGGGCCTCCAACCTTGGCAACTTTACAGACTTGTGGACTTCAACTCCCAGAATTCCTCAGCCAGCAAAGCCAGGAAAGGCAAAGTCTGGCTGAGGAATTCTGGGAGTTGAAGTCCACAAGTCTGTAAAGTTGCCAAGGTTGGAGGCCCTTGGTTTAGAAACACTGTTTTTAGTTAACCTTTTGTGAGCAGGTAATTCTCACCTTGGGGCCCAAAGTTTCTGTTCCTGAGTGAGACATTTGTTAAGTGAGTTTTGCTCCTTTCTATGACCTTTCTTCCCAGAGGTGTTAAGTGAATCCCTGCAGCTGATACGTTAGTAACACGATTGCTAAATGAATCTGGCTTCCCCCCAAGCACTTTGCTTGTCAGATGGTCACACAAGGGGATCACGTGACCCCAGGACACTGCGACCATCATAAATACAAGTCCGTTCCCAAAGCGTCCACATTTTGCCCAAGTGACCGTGGTGCGGATGTTGCAATGATCGTCAGAGTGAAAAAGGGTCATGAGTCATTTTTTTGATGATAGATAGAATTCTTTATTGGCCAAGTGTGGTTGGACACACCAGGAATTTGTCTTTGGTGCAAATGTTCTCAGTATACATACAAGGAAAGATACATTCATCCAGAGTCAAGAATCATCAGGTCCAGCACTTGATGATAGTCATAGGGTACAATAAGCAATCAAATCGTACTAGGAAACAGTATAAATCGTAAGGATACAAGCAGCAAAGTTACAGTCACAAGTGGGAGGGGGTCAGCGATAAGGAGTGATGAAAAGATTGATAGTGATAGTAGTGCAGACTTTGTCAATAGTTGGACAGTGTTGAGGGAATTATTTGTTTAGCAGAGTGATGGCGCTTGGGGAAAAAACTCCCTTTGCGTCTAGTTGTTCTGGTGTATAGGGCTCTATAGCATTTTTTTGAGGGGAAACAGTTTATGTCCAGGATGTGAGGGGTCTGTAAATATTATCACAGCTCTCTTTTTGACTCGTGCAGTATATAGGTCCTCGATTGAAGGCAGGCTGTTAGCCATTGTTTTTTCTGCAATCCTAATTATCCTCTGAAGTCTGTGTCCATCCTGTTGGGTTGCAGAGCCAAACCAGACAGTTATAGAGGTGCAGATGACAGACTCAATGATTCCTCTGTAGAACTGGATCAGCAGCTCCTTGGGCAGTTTGAGCTTTCTGAGTTGGCGCAGAAAGAACATCCTTTGTTGTGCTTTTTTGATGACGTTTTTGATGTTAGGTGTCCATTTTAGGTCTTCTGATATAGTAGAACCTAGAAGTCACTTTTTTCTGTGCCACTGAAACTTGGAATAGTCACTTAACGAATGGGTTGTAAGTTGAGGGCTACCTCTATTGTTTTGAGGGAATGTTAATAATCGAATTAAAAAATAGGAAACGCAAAGCAACTTCCTGGCTGCAGTGATTCAGTCTCTGCAGTCCTTTCCCAGTGAGTCATTCTCCCTCTTTCACAACACCTGGCAGCAGGTGGAAGTTTTTCGGCTGGGTTGGCTGATCAAAAGGCCGGGAGGGGCTTGCTGGGTGTGTGTTTGGCAGGGCTGGGAGGTGTCACCAGCCTGTTTTGATGCATCTCTTCATGTTGCTCCTTGTGGCCCCCAAGACTTTGGCAGGTTCTGGTCATAATTATCTGTCTGGGTGGATTCATCAGCTTTGCATGGGAGGCACGGAAAACTGATCTGGGGTGCTGCGACCTGTTTTCTTGATTTCTTTTTGCCATTGATTGATTGATCGTTATTTTGTTTATTTCTACCCTGCCTTTAGTATTTTTATAACTAACCCAGGGCAGCAAAGATATCTCCCTCCTCCTCCTGCTTTCCCCACAACGACATCCCTGCGAGGTAGGGTTGGCTGAAAGAGAGCAATTGGCCCCAAAACACCCAGCCTGCTTTTGTGCCTAAGGCAGGACTAGAACTCACAGCCTCCTGATGATTGGCCCCACAGTTACCCAGCTGCTTTCATGCCTAAGGTAGGACTAGAACTCACCATATCCTGATCTCTGACCTGGTAACTTAACCCCTAGACCAAATGGGGAATGTTTTTATGAGCTGTTTTAAAGAAAACCCGCACATAAGGGTCAAAGGGAACAAGAAGAAAGAATAAAATAAAAATCAAAGACTTGAGATATTTAATCATGTTGGGGAATTTTCCAACATACCATTAGTTGAGTGTGAATAATTGAATATATTGCATCACTTGAAAGGGCCATTCTGGCTACCTCAAACTGGGGAGGGGGATGCTTGTGTTGAGGTGGCAGGGGCTTTTTTTGAAATCCAGCTGACCACCTCTGGACACTCTGGGCTAGCAGCTCCAATCAGGGCTGGATTCAGGCAAAATGAGAAGATGGGGTACGTGTGTGCGCGATGTCTCCAGAGCACCAAAGCCCATGCTTGGGGGGGGGCTTAGGCAGGGGAGGAGCCATCAAGGGCTGTGAGCCCCAGCTCCTTCTGACGGTGGGACTAACGCGGGGTCGGGGGGCAGAGAGGAAGCAGGACCCCAGTCTGGGCTGCTTAACTCTCCTAGACGTTGATGTCTGCTCTAGTGGTTAAGGCGCCAGGAGATGGTGAATTCTAGTCCTGCCGTAGGCAGAGAACCAGCCTGGGCCGAGCCCCCGCCCTCCCCCTCAGCCTAGGAGGAAGGCAAGCTGGCTCTGAAGTCAACATTGACTTGAAGGCGGGCGGGCGGGAGGGAGGAAGGTGTGGTCATTTGAAATGCTAAAAACAAAACAAACCACTCATCCGAGGCATTGTGATTATGTTTGCGGTGCCTTCTTGGCCTGGGTGAGGGGGCAGCCAGTGGCAGAGCGTCTCTCTCGGCTCCACCCCTTCGCTCCGCGTTGCTTTCAGGCCTTCTCAAAGGGAGACCCGGCCTCGGAGAGCCCGAAGCGGAGGTGAAGCACCAAGGGCGCCATTGGTCATCTGGCCCCCATTGTGAATCGTTGGACCCCGGCTCCTCCGACTCTCCCGCTTCCCAAGAGACCAAACCAGTTTTCAGCTTCTGATGAAATGCAGATCTCTCCCCCCCCCCCCCCCCCCCCCCCAGCCATTTCCAGCCAAGCCGGCTTCCTTTTGCTTTGCATTCCTTTCTCGCACATGGGTGTGCTTGTAAACCGGCTAAGCTGCCTGCTCGGCCTTTGGGCCTTGGCACTTTGGCCTTTTGCTTTGTCCTTCGGGGGACGCCAGAGACATTTAGCACGTCGCCCTTCCGTGAAACAGGCTTTCAACCCGGGCACCCACAGCTGTGGCTTAGGTGGCCGTGGGAAGCCTCTGGGCTGGAGACGAGGGCCCTGGCGAGGGGGCAGTGGCGTAAAGCGGCCTGCCGAAGCCGGATCCGCCCCCGGATGCCAGATTTGCCCCCCACATCTCCCTCCCCTGGCTGAAGTAGGAGGTGGGCATCCTACCTATTTCTTCTTCGACACCCTCCCCCCCCCCCCGCCGCCCATGTCCGCATGGGTGGGCCTGTGAACCGCCGGCCTCTTTCCTTCAGCCTCTCGAAGGCTCTTTGGCTGAGGGGGAGGCCTATTCCGCATCCAGAGCACACTTTGTGCCACAAACCAGATATTTAATTGGAAGCCTGCTAAGATGAAGCCACATTTCAGCTTTGTTGCTCTTGTTTAAATCAGTGGATAATCCCAACCGTAAAAAGGGTTTCGTTGCTGAACAGAATGGTCTGGATAGGAAGCTTCCTCCCCCGCCTGTAGATGGCTGCTGAGACGGGAAAGCATTCAAGAAAGCTTTTTTGGGCCTGCACACATGCACAATAACAGTGTTGGAAGGGACCTTGGAGGCCTTCTAGTCTAGCCCCCTGCTCCGGCAGGAAACCCTATGACCATTTCAGGCTAATGGCTGCCCACTCTCTTCTTTAAACCCTTCAGTGATGGAACATGGACAACTTCCACAGCAGGGGTCTCCAACCTTGGCAACTTTGAAGACTTCTTCACAATTCTGGGAGTTGAAGTTCACAAGTCTTGAGGTTGCTAAGGTTTGAGACCCCTGGTCTAGAGGCCAGCGGTTCCACTGGTTCATTGGCCTCACTGTTAGGAAATTCTTCCTTATTTCCAGGTTGCTTCTCTCCTTGATCAGTTTCCATCCCTCGTTTCTTGTCCTGCCTTCAGGTGCTTTAGAGAATAGCTTGACTCCCTCCCTCTTCTTTGGGGCAGCCCCTCAAATGTTGGAAGACTGCTCTCCTGCCTCCCCTACTTCTTTCTCTTCCCTCGACTAGCCAGGCCCAGTTCCTGCAACCGTTCATCATACGTTTTAGCCTCCAGTCCCCTAATCGTCCTTGTTGCTCTTCTCTGCACACTTTCCAGAGTCTCAATATCATTTTTTATAGTGTGGCGATCAAAACTGGATGCAGGATTCCAAGTGTGTTCTATCCCTCTGTTAATGCAGCCTAGGACTGGGATTGGCTTTTTTGGCAGCTGCGACAAACTGGTGGCTCATGTTTAACTGATTGTCCACTGGGACTCCAACTTCTATACCTGGGCAGTTGGTTTTTCCTGCCTAAATGTGGAACCTTACTTTTCTCACCATTGAATTTCATTTTGTTAGATAGGGCACAGTGTACCGGTCTGTTGAGGTCCATCTGGATTTTGAGCCTTTTTCCCTGGGCTGTTGGCTGTTCCTGCCAGCTTGTTCTCGTCTGCAAATTTGATGAATTCAAATTCAGATTCAAACCAAACCTTTATTGTCAATGCACAACATGGGTGAAAATTCCCCTTCTATTCCCTCATCTAAGTCGTCTGTGAAGATATGGAAGAGTCCTGGGCCTAAGACGGTACCTTGTGGCACCCCACTGCTTACTTCCCTCCATGTAGATGTAGCAGGGCTGTCGTAACGCACGGTGGGCCTAATGGGCCCTTGCCCATCTGTGTATGTTAACGTTTCAATGCACCTTGTATCATATAAACACAGCAACGTATTTATTACACGTTTATTTGTTGGAAGTGCCAATAAAATATATATATTTAATTTGGGGGTGAGCAGGGCTGGCCTGGCTGGGCCTATTCAGGACTTAGGTAGAAAACCGCTTTCCAGGAGAGGCCGATCTGGCGTTGAAGTTTCCTCTGGGCGCCTGTAGAGATAGGTTCAAATCCCCTTCTTCCATTCCTTTTGTAGATATAAATTGAAGGTATTTCAATATTTTGGTAGCTAATTTTACAGCCCGGACTATCATGTGACTTTAAAAACTGGAACTAATAAGATCCAGTTTTGTCTCAAGAGTGAAAGTTCCTGATTTAGCAGATCACAATAATTGAGGAATTCTGTTTTTCCTTCTGGTTTCTTTCCCCTTTTAACAAACTAGTTCCGTAGTTCTCCCTTCAGCCACGAAGCCCTGGGAGCGGGCAGGCTGGTCTTCACTCACTCCCTCTCTCCCCATGCACAGGGAGGCTGGCGGCCGCGTGGGGAGGGCGGAGGGCTGGGGTGTGTGCAGCCACTCGCAAGGTGGTTGGACCAGGCTCCAGTCTGCCCTTCCAGGCATGGCGGCCTCCCCGCATTGGCTCGGCAGCCCTTGCCATCCTGGTGCCCTCGGGAGCCCTGGGGCTTCCCCTAGACAGGGTGGCCTTTCTCATGGGCCACCCTCCCAGCTCTTTCCCATTGCTTTGGGCCAGTTTTGTGCATTGGTAGAACGTAGGTCTTGTGCCAGGTTACTCCTAATTCAGAGAGACTGTCAGCTGGTGCTAAGAAAGAAATACTTAGACTCTTTTACTTAGAGAAAAGATATCTTTTACTGGAAGTCAAGTGGTAGCAACAAAAGAATTCTGAATCTGAGAAAATAGGCGTGCAAATCACATGTACAAAGTGATGGCAACGTTCCCACCCCCGATAGTTCAAATGGTTCTTCCAATTAAAAGTTGCGGATGTCATCATGCGGACATCTTCAGGTGGTGATGTCCGTTGACCTTGGCATGCTTTGATAAAGGTTTGCAGCTGCGCAGAGAAGAGAAAGCTAAGCAAGAAATAGAAACCTAAGCAAGAATGTGCTCTCCCCCCTCCTCAGTTTATACAGTAGTAGTTGACAACACCTCCAGCTCATTTCCCATACTTTTCCCCCCTCCCCCCCCCCCCACCCCCGGCCACCCAAAGACCCAAAGCAAAGGAAGAAAATCTTGAAGGCTGACAGAGAGATAGGTGGGCTTGATTCAGCCCAGTGCCCTTCTTCTCGGGAGGAAGAGCCTCTCCGGGGTCTTTCCCCAGTTTTCCCCCAGATCCCAGAGGTTGGTCAACTCTTGCCATCTTGGGTGAAGATGTGTCTCCCTGGGACCTTCGCTTCTGGCCCGATCCCTCCCTGAGTTGGCATCCCCTGGAAGTCAATTCTTGCAAAGTGGAAATATTCTGATTCGGGTGCCTTGTTTCAGGGCTGGACCCTTCTTCCCAAGACGCTTTGGAACCTTCTAGGTGGAAGGTGCGAGAGATTGCCGGGGGCGGGGGGAGGACGGTGGGCTGAGAAAGGAAGGGGTTGAGGATGCAAAGCGAAACCTTCGGCAGCCGGACCCAAAAGAGGCGGCAGCGGCAGCAGCAGCCCAGCCCAGATGTGGAGAAACCTTTCCGATCCCTCGGAGGCTCCGCTGTTAACTTACAGCCGGCAGTTCCTCTTGCAGCGTCCGGATGCAGTATTGATCCTGGACTCGCCGTAGAAACTCCTTCCTGAGGCCGGCCTTGTTTTTGTTCCCATGATCTCGGCCCAATCGGTGATGCTTGCTGGGACCCTGGAGCAACCTGGGAATTCTCCCCGGAGCAGCAGGGCTGGGAGGGAAAGGGGGTTGACTGAGATTTTGGGGGGATTCCCAGCTCCCTTTTCTAAACCGTGTGGGTCTCTAAAGGCGTAGACTGGATTTCCAATCCGAGTGCAGAAATAGGCGAGAACTTAGCCCGGAGCTTTTCCCATCCCCGGAGGGATGTCTGGGTGGTATCCAGAGAGCTTTCTCTTCCAACTCCTGGGCCAGAATGAGGCCTGGCGTCGTTCCTTCCTCTCCTCCGGCACCATTGGGAGACGTGCTTTGTCCGAAGCTTTGAAAGGCACCTTCCGTTCTCTGGCAGCCCCTGCACATCCCGATTCCCGGGCTAAAGCCACGGCCAGGGATGTGGCCAGAATATCAATGTGCAAATCTGCGAAAGCTTCGCAGGAGCACCACAAATCCCCTGGTGTTTTTTCAGGGTTTTTGCATGAGCCTGGAGCATCTGCTTTAAAAACCACCCTCAACTGAATGTGTTTCTTTAAAGCCGCCGCGCCTTTTCCCAGGCTTTGCACAGAAGGCTGAGAACGGAGGGGGCTGCTTTAATGAGCGGCAGGGAGGCGTCCTGCTTGTGCGAGGTCCAGAGGACTTCTTCTCAATCGGTTGTGCCTGGAAGAGGACCATGACCCCCTCCGGCCTCCGAACGGGGGCAGGGCTGGTGCTGCTGACCACTTCCTGGCCTAGGAAAAATGCCACAAAGGGGGCTGAGACAGTTGCTGCTGCCCCCCCCCCCCCGAGCTCTCCCTTGGGATTGTTTCAGGAAGGAGCCGGGTGAAGGAAAGGCAGCACCGGCAGTGCAGCTTTGGGGGTCCACCAGGGCTGGGCTGTCTTGGTGGGGGGGTGGGGAGGCTGGCGAGGCCCTTTTTCTCTTGCAGAGGCCCAGCCTTGCGGGGCTGGCAGAGGAGCCTTGAATTCATAAGGGGGAGCGGCCATGGCTGTTATCTCTCTGCGCTGCACTGCTGCAAGGGAGCCTTATCTCTTGCTCCAGGGCCCCCTGGGGGAAACTGGCTGGCAGAGGGAATAAACGAGATTTCCGAGGAGGCTGGCCCAGCCCCCCCGCCCCCCCAAATAAAAGCTTTCAGAGGCAATCTTGCCCTGCCTTCCCCCAAATGCCGCCTCCAATCCCGGCTGGGCCTTCGGAAGGAATCAATAAACCTTTGGATCCCAAGATAATCCAGCTAGAAATGTCCTCCTCCTTCAGTGAGCCTCCTGGGGGAGGAGCAGAGCAGAGCTGGGCAGGGGAGGGGCAGGTTTCTGACATTGCTGGGGGTGGGTTTGTGTGCTGACGTTGGAAAGAATCCATCTGCAAGTCCCATTGCGCCGACTGTCTCCATTTGAAAGTCTTAATTGAAGATCCGTAGTGGCGGCACGTACACACACCCAAGTACAATAAAACAATGCAAATTATATTTAGCAATGCCAGGAAAGAAGTACCAGTTTTTAAAAGGTAGCCTCGATGTTCATCGATCCCCTGAAAAACCGTAGGAATAAGAAGGAAAATCTCCTGGTGCCTACAGGAGATGCCAAGCGGATGCCAAGCGAGTTTCTTTGGGAAGGGCCCGGCCCGGCCAGGGTGGGAGCTGCTCTTGAGGAGATCCCGCCTGGTTAGCGCTCCCCCTCCCCCGCCCTGATATGACCAGGAGGAGGAGGAGGAAGTCATAACCAAGGTACTCGATGGGATATTTGTGGTTTGCTAGCCCAGCATATTGTCAGCTGCTCCTACCCAACACAGTAACACACCAGCTTTTGTGATGCAAGCGTGGATTTCTCCTGGTTACCTCTGCTTACTTTTTCTCTGGACATGAACCGCCCAGGCATACCCCAGGGTCAAAGGTGGCAATACCTCCGAACCCTGCTGGCCTTCGCCGGGCACCGTGTCCGTCCCTTGGGCCCTCAGCCCGGGTGGCTAATGAGCCGCCTTGATGGGGATGTTGGGGTGAACGAGACTGGCCTTGGGGGTGCTTTGGGCTGGGGTCATGCTTGGCACCTTTGGTTTTAGGTTGCATTGTGTGAGAAGGGCAGTCGCCATACACATGGATGAGGTCGGATCAGTGGGTTGCTCAGATCAGGTTGCTTCAGCCAAAGGAAAGTCCAGCCACCCACTCGGGGTCATTTGGGGCCTGGGGCTTCTGCCAGTAAGGAAAGTGGACTGTTCAGGGTGCTGGTTGGTTTTTTTTTTCCAGGTTTTTTTTTCCTGTTTTTAGATCTTTATCAAATCTAGAATGTATTTGCGCTATGAAAACCAATTCATCCTTATACCTTGCTCTTCCAATTCTTGCATGGATTTAAGTTCACCCTTTCCATTCAGTATCTCCCCATATCTAACTGTTGGTTCCTTTTTATATGTTATTGGATATGAAAAAGCTTCAATGGTAGATAACCAAAGTGGAATTTTTAAGTAATGTTGGTTTTTAAGCTTCTCCCAGTTTAATAGCAACGTGTCTTAGGTAAAATGTCTTCTAAAATACCCCTGTGTTTTGGTTCCCTTGTACCAAGGGAAAGCATGCCATCCCAACAGTAAATCATGTCCTTCTAAAGTCAATAATCTATTCTTCCTTCGCGTTATCCATTCCTTTACCCACATCAAGTTTGTCGCCTGATAATATAATTCCCAGTTAGGCAGGCCAAATTCTCCTCATATTCTTGCATCTTGCAACAGTTTTATTCTTGCTTTCTCTCCCAGCCAAATATATTTCAACACTGTTTTATTTAAATCTTCAAAATACTCTTTTCCCTAACCTGATTGGAATTGTCTGGAATAAATATAAAATTCTAGGTAATATATTCATCTTAATTGTTGATGCGGGGAGTGTATGTGCTGGTTTTGATTGGAAGCATGCTGGTGGCACTGGCTGGCCTGTTGCAGTGGGGCTGGATTCCCCCTTGGGGCTCACAGGTTTTGCTTTTCTGCTAACATGTTCCTGACTGGTGTGAAGTTGTATGAGCATGTGCTAAGGTGTGCAGTTGACAGGCCAGTTGCAGCTGTGTGTTACTGCTAATTTAGTTTTGGTGTTAATGAATATGTAGCTTGTTCAGTAGCAACCACCTGAGGAAAAAATTAATTACATTTTGAGACAACCTAATTTGGTATCGTGGCTCACCCTTTCGAAAGACCGTGATCAAAAGAGGCTGCAGTATAAACTTAAGCACGGAGGAGCCTCGGAATAGAGTCAAGGAGGTCAAGATAGTATCTGTTGTAAGCCCAGAATTGCTGTATTTTCTGCTCTGGAGCAGGATGGTTGTTCCAGCAGTCTCTGGATTGCACAAGGAATGTGATGCCCTGGAGGGAAGTGTGTGGGAAGAAGGCTTGTTTGTGGAGCCTACCGCATGCCCAGGGCCTGGCCACGCTCTGAGCACCTAGGGCCAAAGTTACCCTGTACCCAGCAAACAGGTTGGGCCTGTCTTCGGATCCTGGCCAGAGGCAGAGAGAAGAGGCCTGGGTTTCCTGGATTTTCTGCCTTTCCCACCTGTTCGGGAAGGGTTCCTAGCCAAAGTGCAAAAGCTGAACTTCATATGAAATTAAGTACAAATTTACATGTTTACCTGGAACCCCCAGACTCTCAGAGAAAGATAAACATGAGGAATGCTAAAGTTGCACAGCCAAAATCTGCCAGGTTTGCAGGGCAGGAAATATTTTCTGCTCACAGAGAAGCTCGGCTCTGTTCTTTCTCTGGGCTGCCAAGCGCCAATTCTGTCAAGTCACCGTTGAGGAAGAGCAGAGCAGCCAGTGAGAAGCACAGAGTGGAGCGGGGTGTGTGAAGTGCCCCCCCCCCGCATACCGCAGTAGCCTCAGCCCAGCCTCCCGCCCCACCTGGGTGTGTTGTTATTCCAGCATTGTGAATTAGACTTCATACACTATAAAGACGGACAATACTTGAGAATGTTGCATGGGAATTTCTCCTGTGCTGGCTCAGGAATTGGGGGAGTTGAAGTCCACAGGCCATAAAGTGCTTGCAGTTACCCCCCTCCCCGTTCAGAGGGGGAGCGAGGAGGGGAAGGGGCTGCCCTCTGTCTCCAAGTCAGCCATCAAAGCAAGCGCCTTTAAAGACCCCCCCCCCCGCCATAGGCCTTACAATCCGGTCTGCGGAAGGCAAGTGAGCAGGGGAGGGGGCTCCAGTGGGAGGGCTCTGGTGACGGCTGGCCAGGATGGCTTCAGAGGCACAACTCTTAACACCCAGGACAGACAGAGGAATCCATGTTCAGCCTTGTTTTGCAGTGCGGTAGATCACCATCTCTGATTCAGGCATGCCTTACATTTTAAAAAAATCACCCTCTGCTCTGAAATGTGGTGCTGGCAAAGCCTCCAGGTGGCTTTTAGGGAATGTCTAAACCCTCCTCTAAAATTAGACTTTCGGCACCCCCGTCGGTGCCCGGCTGGTTCCTGGCGGCATCCTTCCTGGCGCTGGGGCTCCGAGGTGAACAGAGGAGGCAACCGAGTATCTTTTAAACTGGTCCCAGATCTAGGATCTGCCAGGTTAGAAACCCAGTGCCTGCCCCGTAAGCCCAGACCCTCCCTCCCTTCCTGAGCGGACCCCCCTTCCCCCCCCTTTCTGGAGCAGATGCCCGCCTGCCCTTGGGAGCCCAGGAAACGCCGGGATGGCTTTCCGGCCGATGCCAGCACGATGGAAAGAAGCCGGCTCAGGAAGCGGCAGCGTGTGAGTTGTGCCTTGTGTGGGTGTGCGTGGTGGGGGGGGTGGGGATCAAGCACAGCTTGTTCCCTGGAGGTCTTCCTCCTCTTTCCAGCTTCTGTGCCTTCTCTGGGAGCTTCTGGAGTGCCCCCCCTCCCCCAGCAGCCGCCTTCCTGGTTTCTCTGCCTCTCCTTGTTTTTCCTAGGGAAGGGGTTGCAAAGCGTCGGGGGTTTCACGCTCACGGAGGCCGCAGCTGTCTTGGAGTTTGGGAAGAAGTTTTATTCCGTGCCTCCCCTTCGGCAACTATCCTTGCACCTCCTGCGTTGTGCTCTAATCCATCCTGTTGGGCGCAAAAGCCTGGTGGATCCTGCCTCCACCCATTACACAGAGCAAGGAGGCCACTGAGGCTCAAGCGGTGCCTTGCGGTACTTGCTCCTGGGTTGCAGCTGATGGGAGACCTGGGGGGGAGGGGCTCCTTGCCTGTTTCCAGGCCTCTCAGCCTCCTCCGGGCTGCTCCCTTGTCCCTGGCGGCGGCTTCAACAAAGGGCCCTCAGAGCAGGACGGTGGGAGGCTCACGTGGCCTTTGCCGGAGGCAGAGGGCGAAGCGCCTCCTTCCTTGCAAAGGCCGGTCCTGCTCTTATGTTGCTGGTTGAACAGAGCAAACAGGCAAATGGGGAGCTACAAGGTCAGGGGAAAATGCCATGAAAATGTACATCTTGTTTCCTGCCAAGAGCAACGGCAGCGGCAGCAGCAGGCGATCCTGTGCTAATGGGCAGAGGTCCTGAAACCTGACGCGGCCAAAGCCGGTGGGCGGATCCCATGGATGGGGACGGATGGGCGTGAGACTTTCCTCTACCCATCCCACCACCGTCCCAGTTGTCACCTGTGGGGATGGCGGTGGAGGTGGCCCTGGTGCCCAGCAGGCATCGCAAAGGGCCTGCGGGACCCCTTAAGGCTTGGAGGGAGAAAGTGGTGCCAACGGGCTGCGTCCCATCCGCCTTTGGGTGCCCCGTGCAGCTGCTGGCAACACCTGGATTGTCATTTTCTGGGGCAGCCACAGATTGCAGAATCACTCCAGGGGTTGATCCCCTATTCCTTTCGGAGGGGGGTGTTGCTTCTCAGAGCCTCTTTCTCCTACAACAAACGATCTCACTGCTGTGACGTTGAGAAAAAAGCAGGCTGGATCCGAGGACGAGCACAACGGGTGGGGTTGGGCCGCCCCAAAGAAAACCCCAGATAACGAAGGACAAGGGGACCTGGGGGCCCACCTGGAGCCTCCCTGGCCGTTTCAGCAGGGACTCTGGGCCGAGGGGGCTTGAGAGGCGTCTAAATAATTCATGCAGGAATCGAGAATCCATCCCTGCAGCCTGCTTGACCACCATTAGCTAAAAATGGAAAAAATTGGCTTCTGTGCTGCCCTGTAATTCTCTGGATCGGGAAGACGTTCTGTGCTCCTGGGCCTGCCAGCTGGAACCAGCTGCTTCTTCTTGCAGGCATTGCCTATTGCCCAACTTGAGGCAGACCACATTTTCCATAGTTGGCAGGGATGGTTTTAGTATTTGGGGTGTGGCTGCTGAGGGGGAAAAGCTCTTCAACTGCTCTCGTTGATATTGTTGTATCAGTCGTTTGAGATGCTTCGCGCTCTAAAACGTAGCACGAAATATACTTTAATTCAGTAAATTTGCAGGAAGCATTAGTCATGGGAAAGAAAGGTGATTTCTTTTCAAAAAAGTACTGGTCAAGGGAAGTGGTGGACATCCATAGAGGCCGCCCTGAAGTGCTGGGCACTGAGTTTGCTCTCGGCATATTACGCCAGCTTACCTGAAGAGGAGATGCAGGCAATTTGGAAGTGAGATGTTCAACCGTCCATTGGGCCAGAAATTATCAATGAAGTTCTTTACTGGAAGGGACCACGGCCCATGACTTGGTGTCTCCGCAATGTGCTTTCCCTCCCGGCCTCTCCCAGGGGAAGCGAAGTCCTCCCACCCAATTTGGCCTCTTCTACCTTGGTACAGGCTGGTTTCTTTGCTCCTGCTGGCTCTCCGTGAGCGAGCAGTCTTTGTAACTTGAGAGAGGGCTACTTCCGCCTTTCTGGGCCCAGCCCAGGACCCAGCTGCTAGTGGCATCAACCACGGTTCCCACCAAACCACCCCTGCCCTGTTTCTTCTGTAGTGGTGGCAACCATTCTCCAACCTTGGAGGGTAAGGACTGTCACAGGAAACAGCAAGAAGGATGAGGATGAACAAAGGGCACTTTTGCTGTTGTAGCACAAGAAACAGCCCCATGATCTGCAGAATGGGTCTGCCGCATTAGGTTGTGGGCAATGGGCTTTTGTCCCCTCTGAGGAGACCGATATGTAGCCTTCTCCAGAATCGGGCCATGGTGTGCTGAGTGCATCAAGGCCAGGCCTTGCGAGGTTATGGAGAACGAGCCACAGGGGCCTTCGGGCACCACTTGCAAGGGAGCCCGGAGGGCAGACGTTTGTAGCAGTGATCTCCCCCCCCCCCATTTTCCCTCCTCTCCGACAGTTTGAGTTGATGATATTGGTGAAAAGCCCTTTTAGGTTCTCCCTGTCAGGTGCAAGAGGGCTGCTGCTGGGCTCGTAGAGTGTCCATTGGATCGATCCCTTCAGCAACTCCCTCTGTGGACATCTGGATCATCTGGCTGGAGAGGGAGGAGGAGGGGGGGGTCTAGGCTGTAAGGTACATCAGAGGCTCTAGTCCAGGGGTGTCAAACTCAAGGCCCGGGGTTGGGGGGGTGGATCTGGCCCACGAGGTATTGAGATCTGTCCCATGGGCCTGCCCTGGAAACAGCAAAGAGCTGGCCTGTGCTGCCCCTGCCAGCAAAAACGGAGCTCGGGAGGGCCATGCGCCCAGGCTCCGTTTTCAGCTGCAACAGCCCCCTGCAGCCTCCAGCAAAAACAGAAGCCAAAAATGGATCATTGAGCTGGTCACGCCCACCTTGGAGGGGGGAGTTAAATGGAAGGGTTGCTCTACTTTTGCACAGGAGCAAGTGATTGTGTCTTGCAATGCATGCCGGTGGTTCGCTCTAAAGAAATACCTTGCAATTCCAGGTAGCCTCTGATAGCCACCACGCGGGGTGGAGAGGCCAGGCTTGGTCACTCTGCTGCCTTACAGTTGGTCCAAGCAGGAAGCTCTGGCTTGCGTCCTGTCCTCCCTTTGACTCGGGCACTCACGCACTAAGTTCCTCGCCTTGACATCCCCGAGTCCTGCCTGTCTTGGTCAGGAACACCGGCTGGCTGCTTGTCCCTGGGCTGGCCACGAAAGAAGGCCGGGAGAGACTCCCGGGGGCTGAGAGAGGCTGCCTAGACGTGTCAGTTCATGGGGTGGGGGTGGGAGACAGCAGCTGGTTTGTCCTTTGCACCCCTGGCCAGGAAAAACAGATTTGGTTCCCGCTGTGTTTGCTTCAGGTTTCCTGTCATGAATTCTGCTTTGTGCTGTTTTAATGATGTTTTTCCAAGAGCAAGTGGAGTGTTAATACGCGGGCGTATTAAAGCAATTTATATCAGCTGCATCGGTTAGTTTCTGAGCTTGATTAAAAGTGTTAATCTGGTCCTGAATCATGCAGGGTTGGGAAACGGATGGGTGGATGAACGTGTCAGCTGTATTTTTCCAATCAAACTAGTTTCTTCTTGGTTTTGCATTTCAATGACTCTGCAACAAATCTACATGGCAATTAATCTATACTTTTCCTATTACGTTTTTTTTAAGTAATATAATCTGTGTTTGCAGGCAATTACCCTAAGGCCTTTTTGTGGATTTTTCCCTAAAATGCTTTTTATTTATTTTTTAATCCTTTAAAAAAAATAGTAGAGAACTTGTGGGCTAAAATTTGGAAACCAAATCCTGCAACTCAATTTGTATATTTGTTCTGTATATCTGAATGACATAGGCTTCCATCAGAAAGCCAGCAGAATAAAATTGCCTGCTCTTCCCTTTGAAGGGGAGTTTACAGGCTGCTGCACTGAGATAAACCTCCTTCCGCTTTGTTCTGTGGGTTGAGAGGAGGGGCTGACCCCCCAGGATCTGTCTTTGGGGGGGGGCTCTGTGTGTGTGTTTGTGTGTGTGTGTGTGTGTAATGAATGTGCCCAGGCCACCTCCTTGGTTTCAGGGTTGTCTTTTTCGGAAGGCGGTTTAGAAAAAGGAAAGGGGGGTTTCTGCTGGAGTCTGCTAGTTCAACCTTAATTTCTTTGTAAACAAACCGAAGCTGAGGTTTTTGCCCTTTTAGCGTGCTCTTTTTGTGCAGTCTTCCTGCCTGGAAAAGTAGGTGTGAGCACTTGAAAGTCTTTTGCAATTTCCTGCCTGAGATTTCATTTCATTTCATTGCTGTGCACAGGCACCCCCCCCAGCCCCCCTCGCCCTGGGCCAGCCTGCCTCTGGGAGGAGCCGCCTCCGTTGCTCGGCAGGCTTTGGCCTGGAGAGTCTTTCCAGCGCTCACTGCACACACACACACACCCCGCTCCCGGGGCGGCTGGGCAGGGCAGAAAAAGCCGTCCCAACAGCAGCAGGAGCGGATAGGGCAGGTGGCATCTACGGCAGGGCCTCCAGGCCTGGTCTGGTGGACGCGGCTTTGCTGGCTGAGGAATTCTGGGAGTTGGTCTACAAATCTTAAAGTTGCCAAATTTGGAGACCCCTGACCTGCCGGATAAAAATTCTCTCTCCTGCTTTTAATCCTCTCCACTGGGCAGCTCACCCTCCCCTCCCCTGCTTCCCGCAGAGCCTCGGCTGCCCTCGCTTTGTGCCCTGCTGGTAGCTTGTGAACACTGTCCAAGTCCTGGTGCCGAGGGGTCCTTTGGGGATGGGCCCCCTCTGCCCTTCAGTGCCGAAGGGGGGAGAGAGGGGGAGGAACAGCTTCAGGGAAAGCTTGAAATGCAAATGGGGTGGTGGACAGATGGGATTGCATTAGATTACAGGTGTCTGGCTGGAAACATGACACGTTCAGACTGCCTGCTCAGCTGAGCCAGCCCATGGAGCCGCCTTCCCCGAAGGAGGAGGAGGTTTTTCCTGACTCCCAAGGAGACCTCAGCTCTTTCAAGGCCAGGCCGACTGCCCTGCCTAAGTGGGGGCCTCTGGGTTAAGGCACAGCCTTTGACCAAGGTTTGTTTTCCCATGAACAGCTGAGACAAAACGGCCCAGCACTGAAGTGCAAGTTTGGCCCTGCATGCACGGAGTTGGAGGCTTTGCAGAAAGAAAACTTTCCGACTAATAATGGTATTATTTGAAAAAAAAAGTGGGGAGATTTCATAGGAGCACTGGGGGTGCGATGCAGCTTCGTGCATCGGGCAGGCGAACAGCTGGGACAACAAGAATACGGGAGGGTCTGCTTATCGTCCGATGGTTTTGAGGATGCTGCATGGGCCGGGCTGAGCAAGGCTGGGGGGAGATACCTACTAGGTCAGGACAAATGGCCCAAGGCCAGCGGTTTGTTACAATAACCAGGCAAAAAGGAAGTTTACCACTCCCTTCTCTCAAAAGCTGAGGATTTGGTCCATTGTTCATGGAGGAGGAGAAAGAGGCACAAGAATCGAACTTTGCTTTGACTATAAATAAGTCCAGTTGCTGGATTTCTGCTTTAATAGTAAACAGTCCCAGAGGTGCCTCTTTGAATCGCTGCCGGCAATCGCTGTCTGCTTCTCTTCTCTTCTCTTCTCTTCTCTTCTCTTCTCTTCTCTTCTCTTCTCTTCTCTTCTCTTCTCT
>NW_020769398.1:850999-886536 GCF_900518735.1 Pseudonaja textilis | reverse complement strand
GTTTTGAAATGTTTAATAGAGTTTTTTTTTTTTCAAAAAAAAGAAAAGAAGCCGGATGCTAAATTAATCAATTCCATAGGTTGGAATTTTGCTGGTAGCTACTACGAATGTCTATTGCCACCATTTCCACCCCGGCTTTTCATCGTGGGGCAAGGAAGAGCAAAGAAGTTGGAACACATTTTGGACCGGGAGGGCTGCCCAGCCACCGATCTCAGGAAGCAGCAGAGGCCACCCTTCTGGCAGATGTTCAGACAAGAAAGAGATTTTCAGCAGGAATGGACCTTCTCCGGTGCTGCATCCACCCACAGGGATGAATGCTGGTATTGCAAGAGCCACTGGAGTTGAGAGGCCGGAGATCCCACAGCCACCATCTAGTCCAGGGGTCTCCAACCTTGGCAACTTTAAGACCGGAGGACTTCAATGCCCAGAATTCTGGGAGTTGAAGTCCTCCGGGCTTAAAGTTGCCAAGGTTGGAGACCCCTGCTCTAATCAGTCACCAGTTATCAGGGCATTCCCCTCCCCCCACATACTATTTACCTCCCACTCATCCTAGATGGGATTTTCTTGAGCTTAAAATCAATAAGAGATTGCCATATTGGATTGCCCCCCCTCCCACCTCCTGCCGCCTCTGGTGAAAATGCTCCTCCCGGGTTCCAGCTGATGGGAGTTGGGTGCTAAAGGCCCCTGTTGGTTGCACTGGGTCTTGTGTCAGAGTCGCTCTTGCTGGACTCTGCACTGGGAAGCAGATTTGCTGAACAGCCCCAGAATCTGCTGCCTGCTGCTCTGACAATATCTTAGCTCTGGCAGTCTGAACTGAACCTGCTGGTGAGAACGCAGCAGGGACAGGAAAAAGCTTGCAGAACAGCTGCTCATGTGAAAGTGGCTTTGGCAGGGGGTGACAGGCTGGGCTTCCTTCCAGAGAACTGCACAACTCGAAGCCGAAGCTTCTCGTCCAAGAAGCCCAAAGCAACCCCTTAAAGGGGCCCTTCAGCTGGTCAGAAACCCTCATTTTGGCTGGATGGAGCAGCTGGCAGAGAGGGATGATGCCCAGGAGCCTGGCCTGGCCGGCTACCAAGGGGGTCCGGTGGGCTGTGTTAAATACCCAAGCGGAGGGATCTCGCTGTGTGCAGGATCGCCTTCTCCAGATAGCCCGACTCTTTGGAAATCATCATCGTCATCATCGTAAAAAGACGGTGCATAGGAAGTCAGCCACAAGGTGTCGAAATGCGGCAGTTTGAAATGCTGGCCAACTTTTTGAATGCTTGGAATCTGAGGTTGAGTAGAATATCTTTCTCATTATTAGTGGTAAACCCACTTTTACCCCCCCCCCCCTTAGCTGTGGGGCTGGAAGTCGGGGGTAGAAAATGCTGCTGTTTCTACACAGGGTTTGTTGCTTTGGCATATCTCTCCCTTTCCCTCCCTCCCTCCCTCCCTCTCTCCCTCCCTCCCCCCCTCTCTCTCTTTCAGTACTTCTTAAATTGGGAGTGATTCTCCCCCAGGGGGTAATTTGGACACACTCTGTGGCTGTTGGATCAATTGGTCATTGCTGTTTCGGAGCCCCTGGTCCAGGCTGGGCTGCCACTGTTCAGATGCTGTTTGAGACGAAAAGGGCGTCATTTGGCCAAATAATTCACAAACCATATCGCTTCATGTTGACTAAAGTTTGATCTTAATGAAATGAGAGCATGGATCTCGGGTTTCTCTGTGCTCCCGCACCAGCGGCAGAGTTGGTAGCTGGCGATGTTTGGCGTTTCGTCCTGTCAGCCACAACCAGAATCACCCAGGATTGCAAGTGTCCTGAATCCCCAAAGGGGCAGGCAGAGCCTCCCGGTCTGTAGGGAAGAGAGAGAGTCAGCTCTAGGGAGGAGCAGCAGGATTTGGGAATAGCAAACAGAGGGCCCTTGGTGACATTACTCAGGAGCCCTGAGCGCTGTGAGGAGGGCTGCGGGCTTAACTGCGTTTCAAGGGGTTCTCCTTGTTCTAGAACACAAGTGAGGAAAGCTTTGGTCAATGTCTTGGCTGTGGTCATTCAGGAATGGTGTCTGTTGAAGATAGTCATGTTCTGGTCCATGTTCCGGCAGAGGGTTGGACTAGAAAACCCCCAAGGTCCCTTCAAACTCTATCGTTCTGTATTCTGTCTCTGTATTATTCTCCCTTGATTTAGTTCAATTCACTTCGGCCTGCAAAGATCCCATGGAGACTTCAGCTGGTGCTCATGTCTCAGTGGACCTGTCAACACAACAGAACTGCTGTCGGAGCTGTGTTGGCTTTGAGTTGGTTTATAAGTGCCATTCAAGGCGGTTAAAGTCCTACCTAGGATGAGACCCTGAACGCCTGCTGCAGGTAGCATCTGCATGGCCAGGGCACACGGAGGATATCTGCTGAAGGTTCCCCTTGCTAGGACGCTTGGCAGGTAGGGTTCAGAAATGAGCGTTCGCTGTGAGTGCCTCCCCTCACCTCCAGAGTCCCTGGATTGTTTCAAAAGGCCATTTGGGACTAACCACAAGCAATGTGAGATGTTGATGCCGTTGGATTTTGGTATATGCAGTTATTCCTTGTGTTTAGGATACATTTGTGCACTCCACACAAACTGTGTATGAGTTACTAATATATATTAGACAATCGGTGCGCTACTGTCCTTGTTTTAAAGATGTATCCTTACCTAAACTAATAAACAGTGACCAAGGCAGGCACAAAAGCAGTGGGAACAGGAGGATGTTCTAACTTCCTGCTGGCTTCTCCATTGACTTTCCTTGTGGACAGCTGGCAAGGGATGTTAGGCCATGGCGGCGCTCTGGCTGCCAGTCTGCCAATAAACTTGGTCTGAAGACTCTTGAAATTTCAATTCCACGGGCCTCCTGGGTCCCAGATTTTGGATGCATTCTTTAAGTTAGCTCATTTGAGGTACTTCGATTCAAAATTGTTGTCCTATGATGCACCATTTTGCTCCTTTGAAGGTTACAGATAAATAGAGCTTTAGTATTATTTCTGTTTTGTATTTGCTGGTTTGGTAGAATATTTGGAAGGAGTTGGTTAACAGAGGTAATGTAGGGATGCAATGGAGTGTGCACTGAAAATACGTACCCCCTCCTTCTCATAAAGGACATGCTGGCCCGTTTGGCCGAGAGATGTATTTTCACCAGGCTTGACTTGAGGAGGCATATTACCGAGTCCAGATCAAGGAAGAATTCACAGTAATGCCGTTTGCTCTGCAAGGAGCTCGGGCAATGTTTATGCAATTAATTAACAAGCTCTTACATGAGCATTTATATAAGGAGGACTCATATATCTTGATGACATCCTGATTTACACCAAAACCATGGGATGAGGCCATGGTCTTCCCACAGTCGCATGCCCAGCCTGTTTTTTCCCCACCTCGTCTTGTTCAGATGAGTAATGTTGTGGAGAGGAGTAGCATGGAAGCCTCTCTGGGAAGAGACAAACCAGCCTTCATCTTGCCCTGGAGTTGAAGGGGGTTCAGCAAATAAATTATCAGCTTGCCGTTGTGTTGTGATGGCCTCACTTGTCATTGTGGACATTCTCCTCAGGGCTTTTGCCTCCTTTTCAGTTTTGTGGCAGTCTCTCTGTTCTGATCCCCAAATCTGTCTTTCCATCATGAATGTCTACATGGAAATGTTGTAGATAGCAGTTTGGTGGACACTCCAGGCAGGAGACAAGCCAGCCATCTCCTGTGTGGACCCCACTTGTAGCAGAATCAGCTGGCCTGATGGACCTGGACTCCTTCAGAGTTTTCAGTTCTCTGTTTGGAAAGGAGTCACAAGTCACAAATCACAACTGTGGTTGCAGATTAATCCACAAAATGCAGATTTCCATTTTCCTCACAGATTTGTGCTGGGAGGAGTCCAGTGTGTGTTATTCTAGTAGACTTTGGATTATGACAAAACTAACAAGTATGGCTTTGCATTCCAGTCATGTCCTGGTGACAAGACTGTTTTTCTGCATGCATTCTGAAATGGAATTGATCTCAATTATGCTTTCATTGGAAAGGTCAAGGCATTTGTCGAGGATGCCAGATTAGCAAGGTCTCCTGGAGGGAAATTGGAACCATCAGGAATCCATGGAGCAGCTCTTGAAGGCCTAGATCAAGCAGAAGAGCCCAAGGATGCTGTTGGTCCCTCCAGTCCAGCTGGTCCCGCTTCTCATTCTGCCTTCCCTTCCTTCTGCAGATCTTTCCTTTGGTGGCCTCCCACCAGGCTACGCCTACGATGTGGAGAGAACGGAAGAGCAGAGGCACCACCATGACATGATGCCCTTCATCGATGACTCCCCCTCCTCTTCACCCCATCTCAGCTCCAAGAGCCGAGGCAGTCGAGATGGCTTCTCGTCGGGGTCCCTGGAGTCTTCAAAATCAGTGAGTTGCTGCTATGTCGCCCTGGGGCAAGCCAGGGAGCTGGACGTTCGGCTTTGGGGGTACAGTTGCAGCTCTGTGGGGCCTGTAGCTGGGGGTGGGCTGCTGGGGGTTTGCAGGGTTTCAGGGGAGCCCCTAGCTAAGATTCTGTTCAGAGAACCCCCAAATTCCTCTCCTGGCTGGCACCCCTCCCCTCCCAGGAGTCCCCATGTGGGCCATTTTGGATGCAGGGAAGTGCAGGGCGGGTGCGAAGTCTCAGAGAGGGACAAAAACGGCTTCCCGGAAGTTCAGGAAGGCTGGAAACAGGCCCGTTTCTGGCTCCCAGAGAGCCTCCGGAGCCTTGGAAGGCCATTTTCACCCTCCCGGAAGCTCAAGGAAAGCCTCGGGAGTCTGGAGAGGGCAACACTGCACCCCCTGCTGTGGTGCAGGAGGCCAGCTAGGCCACGCCCACCATGGCCACACCCATTCAGCAACCGGTCGGGGAACCCGTCGCTCAAGTTTTTGAAGGCCGCCCTGCCTGTAGCATCTGCCCCTTTGTGCCAACGGAGGCGTTTGCCATGCCTGGGTGGATAGCAGGACCCAGGTCTGCATTCAGACTGGCCACCCTAATGATGATGCGCAGCACCTCCGGCCTGTAAGTCTGGGCATCCTCGCGCAGGGCCCTCTAATCTGGAGCGAGGGCAACCTCAGCCAGAGGTCCAGGAGCAACACAGGTCCTTGGAAATCTACTGAGGTGTTGGCTTAGTCAGGATATTTTGACCACTCAAACTGTCCTGGTGGCTTCACATAAAATAAAAACTGGCCCAAGGAGCAAAAGACCCAGGAGGAAAAGAAAGAGACGGTTCCGTTGGGCAGGAGATAGAATTCCATTTGCCGAATGAATCTGGATTCATTTCCTGCATTGCCACAACTTTTCTATATGTTTTCTCTGTTTTCTTACTTCCCTGTGCTGGGTTCAAAGCTCTTCCTTCCAGGCAGGAAGCGACTCCCCCCGCCCCAAAGTCCCCGGGTCTCCCTGAGGGCCTCCCTACGGCACCTGCACCCGCCTTTCAGACTTGTCCCCAAGCGAAGGAGCTGCGTCCTCCTTTCCTTCCCGTGAATTCGCTCTCTCCGGTTCCGCTCCCTGTGGAATTCTGTCCAGGTGGAGAAGGGAGTTTCGGTGTCATTTGGGACTCTGAATAAATCCAGATGTCAACTATAGAGAGGAAGAATTAGAGAGGCCACGGGGTTCACAGGCTTCTGCCCCGCTCCCCTGTGGTGCCTCTGCCAACCTGGAGCCGGGCCTCAGGGCTTCTTCCCCCGGGCACAGCTTTGTAGGTGGAAGGCAGAGCCCCAAGAGGGGGCAGGGGCTTCTTTGGCAGATGCCCTCCCCGCATTCTCTGCAGGGTTGAGCAAAAGCCCAAGGGAAGAGACCCCCCCTAGACTGAGGGGCACCCGAGGCAGCCCTTTGCGAGCCGTGCCATGCCACCTGCCCCGAGAGAAGGGGCACTCTGGGGACTGCGAGCAGTCCTGCCCCTTGGAGTTCCCCTGGCTCCTGGCTCCTTTTAATCTGCCAGGCTGTGTGCCCTGGGGGGTGGGGGGATTAGAGGAATAAGGGGGGGAGGGATGGGGAGGTTTTGCTTTGCAGAGACTGGGGGAGGGGGCGATCTTGCCCCCCAAATGGGGGTGTGGGGAGGGCTTACAATGGGACCTTGTGTGGGTGGCCTTGAAGTCGAAATCTTGCAGACTGAGGGAGTGACCCTCCGTGGGAGCTTTTGCCAGCCTTTTCCTTTTGTGCCAAGGCATCCCCTCCCCCCCCCCCCCCCCCCCGGCAGCTGGCTCCCTTCCTACCTAACTGACTAACCTTCCCCCACCCCACCCCTGCAAAAAAAAAGAAAAGAAAATTGAATTCTCCTTATTCTCTGCTGTTCAATGGCTTTGCTGGAATAGGCAGGCCCTTCCTGAGCTGAGCTGGCAAGGATGCCATTGGTGGGTTATAAATAGGCTGGTCTGCTTCTCTCCTCCTTCACCCCCCCCCCCCTCCCAAAAGCCCCCTGGCCGCCCCCTCTGAAGGGGGGAAGGGCCTTTCCCCCCCCCCCCCCCACCCTTTGGGGCTGGCCGGGCACATGTGCTGGCAGCATCCCTGGAGCTCCAGAGCGAATGGCACTCGAGAGCCCGGGACAGGGGGGGCTGGGGAGGGAGCCCTCCTTGCCCCCTTGGTCTCCAAAGATCTAGTGGGATCCAAAGTGTCTTGTTTGCTGGGGGGGGGGGTCCCTGGGGCTGCTTTCCAGGAGGGCCCAAACAATAAGGCTGGGGGTAGGGGAGGAGAGAACTGCCCTGGTCTCTCCTGGACCCTGCCCTCATCTTGGCATGGCAGCCATTACGGTGGATGGCCGGGCAGGCGGGCATGGCCCCCCCCCAGAGACAGCAGGGAGGGGGGCTGTGTGGGGAAGGGTCCCAGAGGGAGGAACCGGTCCCTCTCTCACGGGTCAGTCTGGATTTTGCTGACTCCCGCAAGGTCCAAGCGGGTCAGGCTACTAGCCTGCAGCCCTTGGATGCTGGCTGTGACCCCGTGCCTCAGTCCCCCCCCCTTTCCCCCCCCCCCCGGGGAGAGCAGCCCCTCCCCCCTCCTAGCTTCACTCTCTTTGGCTCCATTCTCCTTTCCGCCACCCCCTTCCCAAACCTTCCCTGTACTCGAAGGCCTGGCCTCCTGATGGCCCCCCCCTCTCCCTTCTGTTGGAAATAACTCAAGGCCAACCCCCTCCCAAAAAAACTTGGATCGTTGAAAACAAAGAGGATTTATTAAAAAGAAATATTAGACGGTTTGCAAACGCTGGCGGTCTTTAGAAGCTCAACAGACAGGTTCAAATCAAAAGCGACACCTTTAGAACCTCAAAACATACTTTATATACAGTTTACATACAGTTTCCTCACCCAAGTTCCCTCCTTCTTTGAGACTCACTGGATTTGCCCTCAGGTGTTGCAGCTCATCCTAGGATGTCTCCAGAGAGAGATTGGCCTCCTTCCGTTACGTTCTCCTCCGTACCTCTTACTTTGGCTGCCCAGGTGGCAACTTTTCTTAGCGTCAAGGAATGTAGCATCCCCTCATCGGGGCCTCTTTTTAACTTCTGAAGATACCGTTTTAAAAAGTTCATCATATACTACCATTTTTCCAAACAACACCCCCCAAACATAATAATAATAATAATATAAAAGGCATATACATAAGATAAAAATATAAAAAGGCTTAATGGAGCATGTCAAAAGTATAAAAGCAAAGCATGTATATACAGGGAGATATATTTCATTTGATAACAGATTTGACAAGCGTTGGAAGGGACCCTGCAGATCATCTAGTCCAACCCCAATTTGTGAAACCTTTAGGCCTCTTTGATACTATCTTATATTTGAATGTCCTCATTTCTTACACTTCCTCCAGAGCGAGCCAGACCTGGAAAAGGGTCTGGAGATGAGGAAGTGGGTCCTATCGGGCATCCTGGCCAGTGAGGAAACCTACTTGGGTCACCTTGAGGCTCTCCTGCTGGTAAGGGCACCAAGGGAGAGGGAGGGCTTATTTTCCAGCCAAGCGGAAGGGGGACCTGGGCAGGGACAACCACGGGGCTCCCTCCCCAGGGGGAACGACACGGGGCAGGCCCCGAGAAGCTCTCCTGCGTGGGCTCCATTCAGCCGCTTGGGAGCTGAGCCAGAAAGTGGCTGGGTTTTTTTTCCAGCTTCTGTGCCACGTCCTCAGGGCTGGGGCCATTCTGGCGATGGTTCTGGGTGGGGTGGGGGCAGCTGTTGTGCCACCCAGGGGGGAAGGGCTGGGTGGGTTGAGCGCTGCCCCCCAAGACCTGCGGCCTTTCCTCAGGGGTGGATGGGTGGGTGCTGGAAGAGGCAGGCCGATGCCCAGGAAGATGCCCCTGGGCCACTGAGGGCCTGTCCGGCTCTGCCTCTCGGCTCTTTTCAGCCCATGAAGCCTCTGAAAGCGGCGGCCACCACCTCCCAGCCGGTCCTGTCCAGCCAGCAGATCGAGACCATCTTCTTCAAAGTGCCTGAGCTCTACGAGATCCACAAGGACTTCTACGACGGGCTCTCCCCTCGCGTTCACCAGTGGAGCCACCAGCAGCGGGTGGGCGACCTCTTCCAGAAACTGGTGAGCAGGACCGGGGGTGTTGGGGAGAGGGGGCTTTTGCTTGGCTCATTGCCAACTCTAGGGGGCGCTGCTCACACACCCCCACCCATTCCAAGGCTGCTGTTACCTGCCCACCAGAGCGGCACCCGCTGCCTTCACCCAACCTGCCTCTCCGTGTTTTTGAACCGCTTGGTTGGCAGGACCGAGAGTCCTTAACTTCAAACCACCATTAGAACTGGAAATCCGGATGGAAGTCATGATTGGAAACGGAGACTCCCCCATGACCCAACTGGTTTTTCTGATATTTTTCACAGTGGTCATTAAATGAAGAGTTATGAAGTGAACAGTGCAGTCATAAAGCGAACCCATTCTTCCAAATGGTGGGCGCTTCAATTTTGTGCTGAAACTGGCAAAAGGGGTGCCAATCAACCACCGGTCATAAATGCAGGCTGGTTGCCACAGGATTGTGAAGGGGGGGCGGGGAGGCATTTTACAATGTCAGAAGTGCTTTATGGGCCATGAATCTCCTACTCCGAGGAGGCCATCCGGTTGCAGGGGCTGCCCCGGTGGTGCCATGTGGGCCAGCACTCCCACCCCCAGGTGTAAAGCATTCCTCAGTCGCTGCGAGTGGGTCGGCCTTGCCGGACTGTCGTTCGTTCTTTCCCGAAGGAAGAGCAGGCAACTGGCCAGCTTTCGACCTGCAGGACCTTCCCATCAAAGAGGGGCCTCCTCCTCCTGGGGGTGCCAAAGGCAATGGGGCCAGTCTGGGGCCGGTGTCTCCCCCTTCTGGCCCAACCATCGGTTTGGGGGCACCTGCCAGGGCGGGCAAAGGCATCTCGCCTGGAGGGGTACTCCGCTGCCCCCGATCCCTGAGCGGGTGATGGCTGCTGGCGTCCGTCTCTGGGTCTCATTCCGCCTTTGCCCCCCACAGGCCAGCCAGCTGGGAGTGTACCGGGCCTTTGTGGATAATTACGAGGTTGCCATAGAGACGGCCGAGAAGTGTTGCCAGGCCAACGCGCAGTTTGCAGAGATCTCGGAGGTGAGCGAAGCCGGGCGACGTGCGCGGGGTGTGTGCAGAGCCCTCGCCTCTTCCTGCACAATGGCCGCCCGCATGGGGTGTATGTGTCCTCGTAGGGATCTGATGCGACTCCTCTGCCTCCACCTCGCCTGGGTTAAACCCACAATGGAGCTGGTGGTTGCAGGTTCTACGAGTCTCTCAGCGGTGAGGATGGCCAGAAGCCCTGGTGCAGGGGGGGGGCTTTTTCCTGGCATACACCCCGCCCCCCCAGGGACCCTCTACAGAAGCCAAATAATTTGTGGGCTGTTATTGGAACCTGGGAAACCTGGCCTGGATTTTGACCCATCCCAACTCAAGTTTTGGCTGTGGGAGGAGAATGGACTCCCTTTTTCTCTTAGCCAATAAAGGATTTCAAGAATTCCTCCCAGGGTGGCTTTTATCAGATAAATACTTTCCCTCCAAGCAAAATCCTGCCTCCCCCCCCCACCAATTACCTGCAAGGTGAGATAGCAGAGGGCCCAAAACCTTCCAGAAATCCCTCAATTGGGCTTGAAGGACACTTGAGAGCAGATTGAGGTCCAGCAGCGCCTGCTCTTTCGTTGGCCTCCAGGGGCTGCTTCTAAGGCACCGAGGCCTCCCTGGCTTCCTGAAATCCCAGCTGGTTTCTCTGAGCTACTCCTTGAGTGCCCCCCCCCCCCGCTAAATTGCAGGGGAAAACCTGCATGGAGGTGGTGGCCACCATTAGGACAGGAAGTGTAACCTCTGAGCTGTTGCTTTCTGTGCTGGAAGATCGTGTGGCTCATCTGACGCGAATCAGGCAGCATCTGTTGCCAGACGAGGAACAGCTGGCAAGTCCGCGATGCAGGCTGAAGAAAGTTAACCTGAGCTTCATGAGTCTCGCTCATCTTTTGCAGAACCTCCGAGCTAGAAGCTCCAAGGATGCAAGAGACCAGACAACAAAAAACTCCTTGGAAAGTAAGTCCTGTGGTACCCCGGTGGATTTGAGATTTGGGCTGTGCGGACAACAACAATCCCACCCCACCCTGGAAGGAGCTCCACGTGGGGCCAGGGGTTGCACTGTTTTGCTTCGTGTTTTGTTCTGCAAGGACGTGTATAAGAAGGGCCGACTGCTTTGGTTGGGTTTTTTTTGTCTTTTTTGGATCAGCCAAATTGCTAACTGTTAGAATGACCTTGCAAAAGGGGGGACTGCCTCCCATAGCAATCCAGGGTGCAGGGAATGAGAAGGGCTTGGCTAGCCGTGGAGTAGCAGAGGTGAATCGCAAAGGATATTGCAGCAGGCCTATTCGTCAAAGAAGGGGTTTTTCTCACGAGCCATCTTCTGCTTAGGACCCCTTTCCTCCTCCCTTTGGATGGTTTTCCTCCCCAGAGAATTGGGTTGCCCTACAGCTTCTATTTCTCCTTTACTTCCCCATAGCTCTCCTCTACAAGCCGGTGGATCGAGTCACACGCAGCACGCTTGTGCTCCACGTAAGTTGCCGTGAATATTCCTTGCCGTTGGCTTTTCTGCTGGAAATCGGGGGGGGCTGCTTCGTTTTCAGAGAAGTCAGAGCACACCAGCAAGAAATAACACAAAGGGGGTGGCAAGAGCGACCAGACGTGCAGGAACGCAGGGGAGCAAAGCACAGGTGTTCCCATCACCTGACATGCTCCACGCCGCATCCTTTTGGCCGAACGTGATGGCTGCTTCGTACAGCGCAAGTAGAGGTTGGGTTCCCACAGCACACTGGGTCGCATTCAAATGACTCCTGGTTGGGGTAGGAGAGTGAGGGGCAGGCAAGACACCCCAGGAGAAGAAGTTGGGGTGGAGGATCTGTAAAAGCAACACTGCTGACAGGAAAAGAGGCTGCCTTGAAGGGCTTGGAGCATCAGGGCGCCTGTGCAGCTACTGCTCCACGCAGAGCCACAAATCCCACCCCATGGAGAATCCCTGGGCTTGGTCACTTGTGCAGGTTTTCTTCTCGGCTCTGAGCTGAGATGAAGCAAGATGTCAAGATAACTCCAGCTCTGGCTTCCTGGCGCTTCAGGTGCAATGGTTAGGAGGAGCAGCGTAGGAGGAGAAACACATCCGAACGGACTGGGACCCGTGAGAGGGAGGTCATGGGGTGGGGGGCTCAAGCAGGCCTGGGCAGCCATCTGTCTGGGAGGCTCGGTTCCTCCATGGAGGAGGAGGAGGAGGAGGAGGAGTCTGGATCTAAGCTTTGGGTTAGGCAGGAAAGCCTTCAGGAGTGAAGCCCCCAGACTGCCAGGGCTGCGCTCTGAGGGTCTTTCTTCTCCTGACGGGCAGGATCTGCTGAAGCACACCCCATCCAGCCACCCCGACTACCTGCTCCTGCAGGACGCCCTGCGCATCTCCCAGAACTTCCTCTCCAGCATCAACGAGGAGATCACGCCCAGGAGGCAATCCATGACTGTCCAGAAGGGGGAGGTGAGTGCCCAGCTGGCGCCTGGCACCCGCTTTGCCCAGCGAGGCAGGCCGCCTTTGGCCAGGTTAGCAGGACTTCCCAGAAGGGGTGACCGCTTGCGGCCTGCAAGAGCTCTGGTCGGGCAGGAGGCCGTGCTGGGGCCGGAGACAGACCCGTCGCTCTCGCAGGCCAGCCGCCGTTTCTGCTCCCCGGCTTTGGCTCTTGAGGTGCACTCGGTTGGCAGCCGCCTCCTTTCTTGCCAACGATATGGCTGCATGTTGAACCCCTGGAGGGCAGCGAGGCCCTCGGCCCAGCAGCACCTGGCAGTCCTTGCGAGGAGGGGGCAGCCTCCTTGGGGTGGGGGTGGGGCGTATGAGCCGGCCTGACTCAAACGCTGGACTCCCTGGAATGAACGCAGCCACCCAGCTTGGCTCAGCGGCTGTTTCCCCTTTGCAGAGGGGATTATAGGGCGCAGGGGAGAAAGAGGGGCGGAGGGGATCCCCTCTAAAGGGCAGCCAGGGATGGGCTCTTGGGCACAAGGGACCCCAGCCTGTTGGGGCTTGGGGAAAAGCTGAGAGCCGAGCCAGGCTTTGGGCTCTCTGCGTGGCCTGCAATGGGCCAGGCGCCCCAGCCCAGAAGCCCCGGAGAAGCCCCTGCCTGCCCAGGGTCCACACGTCCAGGGTGGGAGGGGGCCAACTTCCCGCAGGGACTGAAAAGGGTGAAGGGAGCCTGGAGAGTCATCGGAACGGAGCTAAACCAGGACAAATCCCAAGGATTTTGGCATATATGACTTTTATTAAAATTATATTGGATTATGAACAAGAAGATAAAAGCACCCAACACAAACCAGTAGAAAGAAAGAAAAAAAGGAAAAAAGGAAAGAAAAAACATAAAGTACAGATCAACTTAAGATCACAAATGGAGCCAAGATTTTGCTCCATTTTACGACCTTCCTTGCCACGGTTGTTAAGTGAATCACTGCAGTTTTTAAAAGTTAGAGACACAGTCGTTAAGTGAATCCGGCTTCCCCATTGGCTTTGCTTGCCAAAGGGGATCCACGTGACCCCAGGGCACTGCGACCGTCCTAAGTATGAACCACCCATTGCCGAGAAGCACCTGGATTTTGATCAGGAAGCGGCAGTGATCGTGTGGGAAACGGCCCTCTGTTCATTGCCACGGTAACTTTGAACGGCCACTAAATGAACTGTTGTAAGTCGAGGACTATTTGTAGTGGTTCCCAACATTCTTCACAGCAATTATAAGTATGAATATATTTTACTCTCTTTGTCTGTGAAGAGTATCATCACCTGGACCGTCTTTCTACAGTCTGTCCCCTCTAATTGTCAAAACCATCGTTCACAAATTCCTTTTTTTTTTTTTTTGTCTTTATGGAAAAAGTCTATGAAGGGCTTCCAACCAGCAGTGAATGTCGGTCGTGACTTTTTTCTGATCCAAATAAGTTTTTATCCTTTTCAGCAAAATCGCAATTTTATTTATTTTTTATTTATTAAATCTCTGTGACTCTTCACCAGTCTCTCCTCCCTAGGGCCTCCATCTCTCTCTACCTCTGTGCACATGGCAATCTCACTGCTGTGGTCATATACCGAAATAGTCTTCCAAGGATTTTTTTTCTAACCGTCCATTAATCCTAAACGTTTTGGCTTCAATTTAATATTCATCTTTAAAATTCCCTGTTTCAAAATCGGTATTTGGATCCATTTTTAAAACTTTTTGCAAGTTTACCAGGCATGATAAAATATTCCTTTTTTAAATATTCCATTTTAAAAACTTTTTGCAAGTTTACCAGGCATGATAAAATATTCCTTCATGTCATCCATCTTTCCCACATACATTTGAAGTGCCTTTATACATTCTAGATCAGCGGTCGCCAACCAGCGGGCCATGCCCCACTGGCGGGCCGCGAGAAAATTTTGGTGGGCCACAGAGAAATCTCACTCCCAGAGCAACCCCCCAAAGCAACTAACCCAGGCTGCGCAGAAACACAAAGCTGCACCGCCCACATGGCCCGCGGGAACCCTCCCGGCCCACTCACTCCTTACCTGGCAAACTTGCCTGCTAAATTGCTATTTTTCCTTTTTCCGACCATCATCTGTTCTGCTGTGCTGGGAGATTTAGATTGGCTAGAAAGCAGGAAATGGTTGGATTTCTTGCTTTCTAGCTAGTCTTTAGATCTTCGGCTCTGCTTTTAAGCACAGCCGAACCTCTCTTAGGACTAAAGCTTCTATTATTCAGTGCAGACTCACGGCAAGCAAATTTTATGTGACAGGCTGAGCTAGCCGATGGCAGATAAATAGATCACTGAATGGGTCTGTGATTCTGTGAGCAACTCAATCTACCTGCCTGCTTTGCCTGATTTTGGGTAAAAGTTGTTCTTTTTAAATAAAAAATTCAATATTTATATAAATATTTATAATATTTACATACAAGCCATGCCCAGCCAGTCACATGACCACCAAGCCACACCCACAAATTATGCCATGCCCACAGGACCAGTTAGTGGTCCGCGGGATTTAAAATTATGAGTTTGGTGGTCCCTGAGGTCCAAAAGGTTGGAGACTCCTGTTCTAGATAATTTATCTGTCCTCATTTAGCAACTTATATCATTTTATTTTTAAAAAATCTCTTTGGGATCATAATACAATGTCAGTTTCAACTCTTAACCACATAATTTCCAGCTGTAAATTGCAACCTTATCATACCTTCTTTAACCTGCTTTCCTCTGCAAATACATGTTCATACACAATTGCATTTGAAATTTTGGCTTACTTTGCTCCGTGCCACAAATCTTTTTATCCATTTTAAGACTTTCAGATAATTGTAAATGGGACAGCCGTTGGTAATCGCAGTATATCCTTCCGCTATTAATTGTTCTCTTGATCTGAAGTTTAAATTCCCCTTGATAATTTTCCAATAGGTCCCAGTATATCCAACATTTATTTGCTATTTTTCTTCTATAATATGGTGCTTAAACTGAGACCCATGAAGGGGTTTTTGGACACAACCTAGCCAGGAATTCTGTTTTTAAAGCCAGAAGCCGGTCTCTAAAACTCCCCTTCACTCGGACATGTTTTAAAAGAGCGTTTGTGTCAGCACTGGCAGAAGCAGCCTGGGAGTCTGGCCAACTCTCAGTTACTCCTCCACCCAGACTTCAGCTCCATTCAGGGCAGAGTTTATCCCCCTTGGCAACCTGAAGAGATGTGGACTTCAGCTCCTAGAGCTGGCTGGAGAATTGTGGGAATTGAAATCCACACCTCTTCGAGCTGCCACAGCGGAGAAGCCATGGTTCAGAGAGTTCTTGCGTACGGGTGCCGACGTTTATCTGTATCTGTCTTGAGATTGCAACTGATGGCCTTCGGTTTGCTCCAGGCTCTGGGTGCCAAATCGTTGTCCCCAAAGGGTAATTTCTGAGTCGTGGGGAGGTCTTGGAAATCTTCTGATCAACTGCTGCATTTGAAGCATTTTCGCCTCAAGAGCGAGAACGGGGCTTCTTGGCATTCTAGGGAGCAGCCCTCTAGTCTTTCCAAGTATCCCTGTAGACCTGAAACTGCTGGAGAGTTGGGGGGGCTGGGGGGGGCGGCTGGCGAGCAGAGCAGATGCAGCACAGATGAAACTTCTGTGCACTCTCTGCCCCTCCCTTGCAACCCGTTTTGGCTTTGCTTCGTTCGGACAAGCATGAACCAATAATAAAGCTGCAGGACTGGTACTTTCTAAAGCTCTGTCTATGGTCCATTTGCCACAGGCAGGAAAATAGGGAGTTTTGCATCCTGAACTCCATTTAGCTGAGAAAGTCGGCTCTGCAGGCTGTTCTCATTTGTGCAGCCCTGGAGCTTTTGAGGGAGGGCACAGGAGGAAGCTCTGCTTGCCAGAGTTCGGTTACCAATGAATGCTTGGAATGTCGCGCATGGACGGCGCTTGGGGAGTTTGCTATGTTGGTGGCCTCGGAAATGAATTGAGCATGCTGGATGGCAACCTCAAGGGTGTTTCCTGAAGGGGAGTTTGAAGATTAACAAGTATTTAACCAGAGATACTTCCCTGAAGCTTGCCTGGAGGGTCTCCAAGAGCACTTCTGCTTCTAACCCTAAAAGCTTCTTGCTGGCCATAATTTTGATCTGCTGAAAGGGGAAACTTAATAATCGCTGCATAAACCACCAACCGGCGTCCAATGGTCCAACCGATTTTGACCCATCCACTCTGGTGGGCTTGCTCCAAGTCCCATTAGCCAAGGAGTGGCTGCTTTGGGGCCCAGGAGGCCTGCTTTTCTGCCCTAGAGACCTGCCCCAACTCCGCCAACCTTTCACAAAGCTTTGAAGAGCTGGCTTTTGTGCTTCAGCCTAGGGCCCCAAGTGGGTTAGGGGCTCCATTTCCTGTTTACCTTAGCCTCTGTGGATTATAATTTTACTCAGATGCTATGCTTGTTTGTTCGTTTTTCTATTGTGTTTGTGATTAATGTGATGATTGCTCACTTCCCAGAGTCATTTGTTTGAGGGGGGGTGGCTATAGAAATTGAACAAACATTTCCTCCCACCCACCCAAATCTAAGGTTATTCCAAGCCCGGGTATCTCATTTCTATCAAATGCCCCAGATTCACCTGGGGCAACTGATTTCGAGAACATCACTCTTTCTTTCCCTTGCACCTAGCCGAGTCCCAGTTGTGTATCTCTTTGACACCCAGTGTGCCTTCACTCGCTGTGTTTGTTCCTGGGTTGATCTTCTCTGGCCTGCCTTTGCCGCTTAGAGGGAAATGGGATGCACAGTTCCCTCCACTTCAGCCATTACTTCCACTTGGCCGGTTGACCAAGGAAGCGTGAGCGGAGAGCCCCAAAAGGAGACTCTTCGGCTCAGGGAACATGATTCCTCAGAGTGTGGGAATAATGGGTTTACGCCATAGGGAAACCGATTCCATCTGCTGTTTTGTTGTTGTTGTTCTTTAAAAAAAACCCTCATAGTTTCTACCACCCTTCCCTAAAGATAAGATAGGCCAGATCCACACCCCTCCAACTATTTATTTATTTATTTGATTTGTCAATCATTTACAAGATACAGGTATAAGAATAAACATAGCTTTTAATACATGAGATGGATACTTATAAGAAAAATAAAACGAAACAATAGGACAGGGATGGTAGGCAGGATTGGTGCGCTTATGCACACCCCCTACAGGCCTCTTAGGAAGGGGGTGAGGTCAATAGTAGACAGTCTAAGGTTAAAGTTTTTGGGGTTTGGGGAAGAAACCACAGAGTCAGGTAGAGTATTCCAGACATTGACCACTCTGTTGCTGAAGTCGTATTTTCTGCAGTCGAGTTTGGTGCGGTTAACCTTGAGTTTGTATCTATTGTGTGCTCTTGTATTGTTATGATTGAAGCTGAAGTATTCATTTGCAGGTTGGACATTGCAATGTATGATTTTATATACTATATTTAGATCGGACCGAAGGGGGCGTAGTTCTAGGTTTTCTAGGTCTAGAGTTTCAAGTCTGGTGGCACAAGGTATTCTGCAATGAGTAGAGGAGCGGAGAATTCTCCTTGTGAAATATTTCTGGACTTTCTCAATTGTGTTAATATCAGATACATGATATGGGTTCCAGACTGATGAGCTGTAGTCAAGTATAGGTCTAGCAAATGTTTTGTATGCTCTAGTTAGTAGTGTGATATTACCAGAGAAGAAGCTACGTAGGATTAGATTAACAACTCTTAATACCTTTTTGGCTATGTGGTTACAGTGGGCTCTAGCACTTAGATCATTAGAGATGAGTACTCCAAGGTCCTTGACAGAGTTTGGATCCTCAACAAGGTCTTGACTATTTAGCTTGTATTTTATTTTTTGATTTTTTTTGCCAATATGTAAGACAGAGCATTTATTTGTTGAAATTTGAAGTTGCCATTTGATTGACCATTCTGATACATAGTCAAGGTCTTCTTATTGTCTGTGGTGTTGAATAGCTTTATATCATCAGCGAAGAGAATGCAGTTGTTCTTAATATGATCACAGAGGTCATTTATGTAGAGTATGAAGAGAGTTGGTCCTAAAACACTGCCTTGGGGGACACCACTGTTGACAGGTACAGAATTTGATAGGACGCTCCCAAGTTTGACCATTTGTTGTCTGACAGGAATGCTTCTATCCAGTTATGCAGGTGTCCAGAAATACCATAAGATTTTAGTTTTAGTAGTAGTTTGTCGTGTACCACTGAATCAAAGGCTTTATAGAAGTCTGTCTAGATTGCGTCTATTGCTTTGCCCTGATCGAGTTGTGTAGTCCATATGTTTTTGCAGTGTAAGAGTTGCAGATTACAGGATAGGTTTTTTCTGAAACCAAATTGTTTATTAGAGAGTAGGTTGTTTATCTCTAAGTGGAAGATAATGGATTGGTTGATAATTGATTCCATAACTTTACAGCTGATGCAGCATAAAGAGATTGGTCTATAATTTTCAACTAGGCTGGGGTCTCCCTTTTTGAAGATGGGGATGGCTGTGGCTTGTGACCATAGGTTACGCGAGGAGCTGGTCCTGAAAGATTTTTCAAAGATTATGCTTAGAGGTTCGGCTATGGCTGTGGATAGCTTTTTTAAGAAGTAGGCACATACTCCGTCCGGTCCAATAGACAGAGATGGTTTTAGCTTGTGTAGTGCTTTTTCATCATTGTCTTTTGTAAAATCGATATGTATTAGATCATTGTAGTTGTAGTGGCTCGACTAGGAAATACTGGGCATGATCCATTGCTGTTTACAAATACTGAGCCAAAGAACGTATTAAATAGGTGGGGGCTGTAATGGTGTCGTCATTGCAGTCTTTAGCATTAGGTCCTTTCAGGGGTGGGATGGACCTTGAGTCTTTTAGTTTGTTGTTCACAAAATTGTAGAAAGCGCTGGTGGAATTGGTGCATAGAAGGTTTTCCTCTTGTTTAATGTGATAATTGGTGCATTCAGTCTTTATCTGGTGACATAAATTTTTGTATCGGCTTTTGAAGTTGGCAATGTGACCATATTTGTTTTTTTGCCAAAGTGATCTCTTTTTGGATTGAAGCTTCCTTATTGTTATGGTTAATCTGTTTTTCCTGGTTTTGGGAGTTGTTTTTGCTACATATAGTTTGATGACTCTCTTGATTTCTAGTAAGAATATGTTGTAATGGTCTTCAACAGTATTGCATCCAGTGAATAGAAATTGCCAATCAAGGGAAGAGAGATTGTTGATTATAAGATCATAGTTGCCTTTTTTGAAGTTATAATTGGGGATTTTGTCGTTGTGATGATTTTTGTGTGGACATATGTTGAGACAAAAGTCAATCACGTTGTGGTCACTGTTGGAAAAGGGTTCTTTGTATTCTGTATATTGAATTCAAACTATTGCAGAAGATGAGATCGAGGCAGTTGTTAAGTCTAGTGTTGTTGGTTACTAGTTGTTCCAGTCCCAGATTTGTTACAGCATTGTAGAAGGTTGCATGTATGGGTTCAGTTAATATGAGGTAGATTGAAGTCACCAAGAAAGATAAAAGTGTGTGGGCAGGATGCTGCCCATGTTAGTAGTGTATTTAGCTTGTTTATGTGTTCGATGTCATAATCGGAGGCTCTGTAACCTAGTAAGAACTGAAATGTGATATTTAAGATCAGTTCACAGATAATGGTTTCAGGAAGAGCATGCTCTTGGGTAACTTGGATGTTTTTTTAGATGTAGGGACTTTTTATAGAAGATAGCAATACCACCTCCTCTACGGATTTCACGATCTGATCGGTAAACATGATAGTCTCTTACTGAGGTAATGGAGTCAGGGGGAGATGCGTTGAGCCATGTTTCACAGACAGATATAATGTCGAATTTGGCCATATTTAGTAAGAGGAGAAATTCAGGTATTTTATTCACAAGGCTTCTTGCATTTGAGTAGCTTGCATTTAAGGCCAGTTGTGGTTGGAATAGAGGTAGTTGGGGGCGTGCGTGCCTAGTCTTGGGTGATGGTGGATGGATGACAAACCATCTTGGATAGTAAGGCTACCAGCGTCTTTGTACATTCGTCTCTTGTGGAAGTGAAGAGATAATAGGAAATTACCCCATTCCTCCTCCTCCTGGAAATATGGGGCCTTGGATTAGTTCTACTTCAAATATCTTGAAAATAAAAGATAAAGTAAAGTCTTCATCTTCATCTTGACTCCCTATAACATACCTGGATGCTTCCTTGCCGTTTTCTTGGGGTGATATGGAAGTGGGGTTTGCCACTCCTTTCTTCCAGGATGTTTTTCATGTCCTGGTTTAGCCAAAAAGCCGTGGACATTTTAAAAGGTCCCCCATTCAGATGCCAACCAGGATCAGTCATGCCTACTTTTGACCTTATATGATTTAATATTAGGCTTAACTTTGCCTTGAGATTTTCATCAAGCGATTGGAGTGCAAATGTCCCAAAATCATGAGCTGTCTAGTTACATTCCCTGACTTGTCACCTGCTTGGAGAGGTTAGGTGCTGGTGCTGGTTTTCTGGCTTCTCTGAATTTGTTTGGAGCAACTGAAAAAGTGAACCGCCTTGAACGTGGCTTAACTGGCCGTAGCATGCAGCCAGTAATTGGGGTAAAAAGGACTTTTCTTTCAACTTTCCAATTTTAATAAGGAACCCTATCTCCCCGGATTTCTTCAGCAGATGCGTCCTCTCACTGAGGGATCTCAAAGTAATAAAAGTCCCCAGGTGAGCAATAAATAGCTTAAGGACAGTCCTGCTACTTTAGACTTTCTGCCACAAGCAAGGATTTGGACACACCCTGCCTAAAGGTGACTTTAGTTCACTCACTGCGCAATCAGAGAATGCCAAGGTGGAATCCGTGGTGTTTTTCCTCACTTGTGCCGAATCATGGAAGAAACCTGGCCTGGCAGCTCCTTCTTTCCGCCCCAGCTCTGCGATGCTGCCTTCCTCTTTTCTGCCCCTGGTGAGTGAGAGAGGCTGAAGTTCTCCCCAGCTGCCCCTGTATTCCCTCCTGACAAAATTCTGAATGGTGGGTAAGATCCACAGGTGGGTAAGATCTCTTAGACTTTGCCATCTTGGAAGGGAGTCAGTGACTGCAGTAACTGAAACGGAGAGAGAGAGAGAGAGAGAGAGAGAGAGAGAGAGAGAGAGAAAGGCAGGAAAAGAATTGCACCGGGGCAGAAGACTCCATGCTGGTTTGGTGAGCGGGAGGAACGCTCTAGCTTGGCAGCGAGCAAAGATCCTTTGGGGGCTGAGTGATGGATTCTGAGCAGGCGAACCTTTCTCAAGTTCAAAAGGCTGACCGAGAAAGATAGGTTGTGGTGTTGGGCATAATATTCCTGGCTATCCAGAGTATTGCAAGTTCGAAATGACTGTTCCAGGTCTTCTCAGCGTTGAATAAAATATCTGCATGTCTAGAGTTTTGTGCAGAACTTGAGGCATAAACTGGGCAGTTTCAAGGGTGCTGGGACCCTTGAGTACTACAATTGTTTTTAAGTATCACCGACTTGGGAACTCTTTATTTGTGTTGAACTTCGGCCAGTTGACGTCAACCAAACCAAGAATAAAACGACTCTTCTGGTTTCATTTGTTATGGATTGGATGCGATGCAGCAGCATTGAGCATGGAGAGGTGCCCACCGGTGGACAACAAGTAGCCAAGTTTGGTTTGAGCTTCCTTCAGTTCTTGAGGTCCTTCAAACTTGGTCCCATCATTACACAGCCAGGTTATAACATTCTGAGTTTTCTCCCTCACTTCAAAGAAAGAAGTCAGAGTTTTTCCAGGTTAGAAATAAAGAGTTAGAAAAGCAGGCTGTGACCCTCATCTGTCACGAGCCACTTCTGAGTCCCCCTGGGCTGCTTTGGGACAAGTCGGGTAGTCAAGTGGTTGCTCTTAACCCAGCATCTCCAGAGTAGCGGCTTCTTACTCTCCTAGACCGGAGTTGCACCACTCCTTCTGCCTACTGGGTTGCCCTTCTTGGCTGCCCTTCTCTGGCTTTTCCTTGGTTTCACATCTGCTCTGATCAAAAAGCTCAAAACGGAAGGGCTTCCTTTTCATCTTGGCCGAGTTCCTCCATAGTCTGATTATGGCTTTCTGCTGGCCACTTTTTCCTTCCCTAGACCGGCATAGGCTACCTCTGGGTGCCCCCTCTAATAAAAACACGGCGGGGTGTGGCCAGTTCGTCGTCCCTTCTTTTCTAGCTAACTGGCCCGACTCCTTTTCCTGGCAGCACCGTCAACTCCTGAAGGACAGTTTCATGGTGGAGCTGGTGGAGGGATCTCGGAAGCTGCGTCACGTCTTTCTCTTCACGGATTTGTTCCTCTGCGCCAAGCTTAAGAAGCAGATTGGAGGGTGAGCCCCCCGTGGGAGCAGTTATTGCGGGGGGGAGGAGCTGTGACTGGGGTGGGGCAGCAGAAGGAAGCCCTGGGAGAAGGTCCTTGGGGACGGACGCCCGGGGGCAAAAGTAGCATTTCAGAACTCTGTTGGGGGTCTCTCTCTTTCTAAGGGAGGAAAGGGAGCTCCACTTTAGAGCCCAGGTCCTGACCAACCCCCAGGTAGACCTGCAGCGTTGGAGTTTATGTGATGTTTTTGAGGCAGAAATTGCAAAGAAAGTTTGCATCATTGGAAAGTGATGTTTTTATGAGGCATCCCCAAAAATCCCTGCAGCTGCCCACGAGAAGCTTCTTTGCAACCAAATCTAACACGTTTTTATCGGTTTTCCAGGGAGCGGGGTGGGGGGGGCGTTGAGTTTAACTGATGGGCTCCCAAGGCCAGGCTCAGGGCTATCGAGGTATGGAAGGAGAAAGGGGAGCAGTTTGAACCGTGTGCAAGAGAGAGGGGGGCCCCCCTTGCCCAGCTGCAGGCACAGCCCCCCAGAGCCAATGCCTGCGGTTGGCTTCCCCTCCTCTCGCTGGGGGCTGGGGACGGATGAGGTCAGGGTTGAGCCATTCACCTTCGTCCTTCTCACCTTTGCAGGAAGAGCCAGCAGTATGACTGTAAGTGGTACATCCCGCTCTCGGATCTCAGCTTCCAGATGGTGGATGACTCGGAGACGATGCCAAATGTCTCTCTTGTGCCAGACGAGGAGCTGGATGCCATGAAGATCAAGATCTCCCAACTCAAGAGCGACATCCAACGTGAAAAGGTAGAAGGAGTGGGGTGGGGCGGGGTAAGGGGTAGCAGGCTACCAACTCTTTACTACTGGACAGACAGACAAACCTAGATTAAGTAATGCGTATTTGCTTGGGGACTCTGGCTCCTGGGAATGCCTAGAGGGGCCGGGTTAGCTAACCACCCTTAAAGCAAGCAGGGCAGCTGCACCACTGCTTTCCTCCAAGGCAGGTTAGCCTAATGGGAGCCCTGCACACAAAGGCCGGCCGGCTTACAATAGTTTCAGCTATGGTTCAACCGGGAATGCGGAGCGCATTTGGTGCTGTGGAAACCTCAACTTTTTAGTGGCCAGGAGTGCAACAGAGTCCCGTCGTTTTCTTTGTGCTTATCTGTATGACCACAGAGGCAGGAAATGACCTTCCTCCTCCTCCGCCCCCTCAGAGGTGGGAGTCCACATTTTTTCCTACACGCTTCATGCGCGCACAGAGCACTCAAAAACCGCTCTCTCTTTCAGCCCTCGTGAGGTGAGCCGTTTTTTAGCTCAGCTGTGGCGCAGCAATTTGCTCTGCGGCACGAGTCAGCTGAGCTAAAACGCAAGGGAATATAGGGCAGGAGAGGGCAGGGGAGGGTGGGCGGGGTTGAGCTGGGCCAGCCAGAGGAGGTATTTGCCGGTTCTCTGACGACTCAAAATTTCCCCTACCGGTACGTCAGAACCGGCCCAAACCGGCTGAATACCTGAATACTCTGCGCCCCTCTCCAGACAGTAGGAAATCAGAGCCCTGATTGGTGCTGCTTCCAGAGGAAGGAGGACTCGGCCTAAGAAGGCCCGATGGGTTGTATGGAACCAGACCCTGCTCAGACCCCGTGTCGTCTGAGGAAGCGAGAGGCTGGGTCCCCCGCCACCCTTGAGTTGTGAACTCAATCTCTGTCTGGCCTTCTCTCCCCCTCAGAAAGCGAACAAGGGAAGCAAGAACTTGGAGCGGTTGAAGAAGAAGCTGTCCGAGCAGGAATCCTTGCTTCTCCTGATGTCTCCTAACATGGCCTTCCGAGTGCACAATCGCCATGGCAAAGTGAGTTGGTCTCCCAGATTTCTAAGCTGTCTTTCTGGGTTTCTCTCAGAACCCTCCGGTTGGGCCTGGGTGGCCCATCCCACGCGCCCATTTCCCAGGTGCAAAGAGTTATTTACGGAAGCGTGTGGCGCCCGTCCCGAGATCAGGAGCAAAGGATGTGGCCTGTCTCTTGAGCTCTCCTCTTGAAACGCCGTCACCGCTTCCTGGTTCTGCAGCTTGGCATTGGTGACTTCCTCTGCCTTGGCCTGCTTGAGATCCGGGCACAGGAAAGGCTGCCTTGGACGTGACACGGAAGCTCCTCTTCTGACCAGTCGTCCCGGAATTGGGCACCTCTGGAGGGTTTTACATTTCAACCGTCCCTGGCATGGAATCCCGAGACACTTGGCTTGCTTCAGCTGGGCTGTAATGCATCAGCCCACCAGTCAGTCGCCTTTGGCAGGGGGCGGGGGGTGTGTCTGGCTGGGGGGGCAAGCAGATTGGCACTCTTAACTTCCAGCCAGCCCCCCCTCAGGGCTTTGAAAGGAGAGGGGCTTGCCGCAGTCAAGCCTGGTCCTGGGCTCTGGGAATCGTGTCAGGAAAGATGGGCACCTACGTTACTCCCAGGTGATTTTAGCCTCCTGTTCAGCCTCTACTCCAGCCCGTGTCCAGTCTGCCTGGCCAGAGCAGCTGGAGATCTCCAGCCTTGAGGGGCTACAGGACTTCTAGGCTGGAGATCTTCAGCCACTCTTGGCCAGGCAGACCAAGAGGAGATGCCACTCTGTAGCAGGGTCATGGCTCCTGTGCCACCCCACCAAGCTTCTCGCCCTGGGCGTCCTCAGAGCTCTGACAGTCGCATCAAGAGATCCGCCTGCTTTACAGAGCGCTCCTTTTCTCCCCACACTTTTATACAGAGGTAGTCCTTGACTTACAATAATGCATTTAACAACCATTCAGAAATGACCATGACACTGAAAACAGTGGCTTATGACTGGTCCTCACCCTTATAACTACCATAGTATTCCTGCGGTCATGTTCCCAGAATCCAGGCTTTTGGCCAGAGTTGTGACAGTTGTGGCACCCCAAGTCACGCGATAGGCCTGTGTGACCTTCCCAACTGCCTCTCAACAAAGTCAATGGCAGAAGCTAGATTTTCTTAATCACGTGATCCAGTGAGCAACTGCAGTGATCGATCTAATAAAAAGGTTCTGATTAGCAGCAGAATCTCCGGGCCCGACTGTGGCTGTAGCAGTAGCAATAGCCCTTAGACTTCTGTAGTATTTTTACAGCCCTTTCTAAGCTGTTTACAGCCTGTTTCCCCCAGCAATCTGGGTCCTCATTTTACCCACCTCAGAAGGACAGAAGGCTGAGTCAACCTGGAGCCTGGTGAGATTCGAACTACCAAATTGCAGGCAGGTGGCAGTCAGCAGAAGCAGCCTGCAGTACTGCACTATAACCACTGCGCCACTGTGCCTCATGTAAGGCAAAGACTGTCTGTATTCCCCAGAAGGATATTAAATACACTGATGAGTCCATTGCAAAACTTCTGGGTAGAGAATTTACCCAAAATTATATGAAACAGAGTCCTCAGAGTCTTGCTTCTCATGTTTATATACGTTGTGGCTATTATTTCATACTCTTCATTATTGTTTGTGGTGTAGTTTCTGTGTAGTAGATTATAGAATAGAAAAGCTTACGCATCTTGCGATCCACACATCATACTTTAATTCTTTCGGTAAAGTCGAAGCACCAGAGGCTGAGACAGGAAACTTCTAGCGTAGATTTTGGACATGCAGCATTGCTGGATAAAACCACACAATTTGGGGATTGTGGTTTCTCTGTGTTGCAACCTGCTTCTTCTTCTTCTCCCTTAGAGCTACACCTTCCTCATCTCCTCGGACTACGAACGGGCCGAGTGGCGAGAGATCGTCCGAGAGCAGCAGAAGAAATGTACGTGCCCCGGCCAGATCCTCTCCTTGTGGGTTGGCCAAGTGGCATTTGGGGTGTGCCAAGGCCGGTCCTTCTGCCCAGGGCGGTGCAGCGCAGGCCAGTTCCTTGCATGGGCTGGGGGAAGGGCGAAGATGGAGGTGGGCTTGACTGGTCCCTGCTGGCCACAGAAGTCTCTCCTAGCGCTTCTCCTTCCACCAAGCCTCACGGGTGGGCGTCTGGCTCCGTATCCCCCCACCACACTGGCCTCTGGGGTGGGCCAGGCTTCTTGTTGCAAGCGAAGGCTCCTTGTCCCCTGGGCCGAAGGCTTTGCATTGTCCCCCCAGTTGGAAGGGAGTGGAGGGGGGGTCCCAGGTCTTCCCAGCAGGAACTCCCAGAGCCCCAGACGGCCCTTTCCCGCTTCCAAGCCTGGGGGAGCAAAGGAGTCTCCGGGCCCCCAAGTGTGTGAATCTCCTCTGACCTGCAGGCTTCAAAAGCTTTTCGCTGACATCGGTGGAACTCCAGATGCTGACAAATTCTTGTGTGAAGCTTCAGACGGTGCATCACATTCCCCTCACCATTAACAAAGAAGGTGAGTGTGCGAGACGGGACCGACCCCTCCGACCCTGCCATGCACCGATCTCCTGCGAGCTTCGCCCACCGCTGAAGGGAGCCAGGCCCCCTCCGCCCAGCCCCTGCGGTGACCTTTGGGGCATGAAGTCAAGGGGGCTCCTGGAGTAAGTGGGCTGCCCTCCTCCCCAAGGAAGGGGGGCTGGGAGGAAGGAGGGGCGGGTTGGGCCTGGGGAGGCGCCCATGGGACGGGCCCTCCTTCCTCCCGTTCTGTGGGGAAGGCCCCTCCCTGCAGTCCCTGGAAAGAGTTTGCCGGCGCCTGATGATAAACAGCTACAGGTAGTCCTCCACTTACAGTCATTTCTTTAGTGACTGTTCGAAGTTACGACAGCACTGAAAAAGTGACTTTCCAACCAGTCCCTTACCTTTAAGACCTCTGTGGTCACACGATCCAAATTCAGGCATGCATTTGTGACGACATGGTTGCCGTTGGTGGTCTTCCCAACTGACTTCCAACAAGCAAAGTCAATGGGGAGAGTTGGATTCACTTAGCAACCACATGATTCACTTAGCATGCAGGGTGATTCACTTAATGGCCAGCACAAAAAAAAAACCCTCATAAAATTGGATTTGATCCACTGAGTGGGCACCTCACTTAGTGGCGGTGGTTCCGATCCCAATTGTGGATGGAAGTTGAGGATTACCTGTAACCTGATCAGTGGATTTGGGAAGGGATTTTGAAAGGTTTGTTTAAAACAATTGGAACACTAAAATTTATAGAACGAAATTGACGCTTTTGCGTTTCTCAAGCAACAACGTAACGGTTACCAAACCTGGGGACTTTGAAGGTGTAAATCTCGCCCCTCCCTCCCTAATGTGGAATTTCCACTTTGCTCTGGGGAGCCCCATGGAGCTGCCCCCATCGCCCCCTTGTTTCTCTCTGACACAGATGACGAACCCTCCGGCCTCTACGGCTTCCTGAACGTGATTGTCCATTCTGCCACTGGCTTCAAGCAGAGCTCCAGTGAGTGTAGATGCCCGGCAGGTGGGCCAATGGGACGGGCAGGGTGCCCTCCTCAATGCTTAAAATCAGGCCTGAACTTCAGGTCTGGTTTACAGTCCAAGCGGCCGGGGATGGGTGGGGGCTCAGTGGGAGAAAGCCCACGGAGCATGGCGGAGGAGCGACGTGCCCTCCTGATCCGAAGGCTGCCCAGTGCAGCCTGTTGGGTAGGCCGAGACCCCCTGCAGCCCCAGGGGACCCTTACCACAGTTGTGGCCTCTGCCTCTTCAACAGGCTTGTACTGCACCCTCGAAGTGGATTCCTTCGGGTACTTTGTGAACAAGGCCAAAACCAGAGTTTACAGAGACACCGCAGAGCCCAACTGGAATGAGGTAGGTGGGAGCAGTGCTGGCAGCAAGAGGATCTGTGCACCTAAGTGGCTGAGCTTTCAGGCACTTCCTTCTTGCCTTGTGCCCTGGCTGGAGGTGGGAGGTGAGGGGGTCCTTTCAGGGTTCAGTGGACCTAAGAAATCCTCCCTTGGATGGAGGGAAGGAGGGGGCAGCAGCCTTCCTCCAAATAGGGAGCATTGCGGAATAAAAGCCATTTGTATGCTAAGGCAGGGGTCCCCAACCACCGGGCCGTGGACCGGTACCGGTCCGTGGAACATTTCCTACCGGGCCGCCGGTTTGCTGGGTGCCGCCATCTTGTTTGACGAGAAACTGCTTCCGGGTGAGCTTTTCCGGTTGGAAAGCGGCGTTTGGGTCCTGAAGGAATCCTCGCGCCTTAGTTTCATCGAAGGGGGGGCGGCTTCGAACAAAACTAAGGCGCGAGGATTCTTTCAGCACCCAAGGCAAGGTGAGCCGAGCGACCGTCCCGAAGCCATCCCGAAGCCCATCGACAAAGGTACAAAGGAGGAGTTGAAGGTGGCGGGGAGAAGCGGGGGACGGCTGCCTGGCCGGTCGCTCGGCTCGCCTTGCCTTGTCATGCGTGTTGATGCCGGTACCGGGCCACGGATCATTTTGTGATGCCGGTACTGGACCGTGGCACAAAAAAGGTTGGGGGCCACTGTGCTAAGGCACAAAATTTTGGTTTCGTAAGAAAACCAGTAAGGCTGATTGACAGATCAATTACTCTTTAGAATAAATGGATCTAGTATTGCATTAGATCCAATCCAGTATTGAGCATTGGGAGGGGGGGGTTACAAGCAATTTCAGGACAATAAATAAACTGGTAGTAAGTATGAATTAAATGAATAAAATGATTGGGTGATATATCTTTTTAAAAAATCTTTATCTTATCCATGTCTGTCTTAATTTGTATATGGTGCCCCTGTCAAAATGGTTCTTCTTTGCTGAGTTTGCATGACGGTTTTATTTTTCTCAAACTGTTTTTATCGTGATTTAACAAAAGGCATTTCCTAGCCAGCCGTAAAAGTGAGTAACCGACTTCTGCCCCTTGCCCAGAAAAGGGGCTGCTTGCAAGCTGTGTTGGCTGGCTGGGAGACGTAGCACACTTGGTCTCAGGTTCCCCAGGGCTCCTAGTGAAGAAGGAGCTGAGCCGAGGGGGTTTGAAGGACTTTGGATTCAGCCGTGAATCTTGGAAAGAAAGCCGCGAAGAATTGGCAAAATATCCCAATTTGAGGCTGGCGCAGTGCGAAGACCTCACAATGCTTTGGAGGAGACGCCTTGGCTGTTGTCTCCTGTCCAAAGCTGTAGAGTTTGTGTTCCTGAGGGTCATTGCAGGACCTTCTGGAAATGGAGAGTTTGTGGGGGCTGCAATGGAAAGACCAGCCTGAGCCCCATTGCCCCATAGCTCTTGCTTTCTTCCCCGCAGGAGTTTGAGATAGAACTGGAGGGCTCCCAGACGCTGCGGATCCTCTGCTACGAGAAATGCTACCACAAGAGCAAGCTCACCAAAGAAGACGGCGAGACCACGGACCGCATTATGGGCAAAGGCCAAATCCAGGTGGGGGGGGGGAAATGCCGTGGCTTGGTGGGGGGAGCGGTTGACCTTGGAATTGCATGCCAATGAGGAGGAGGAGGAGGAGGCGCGTTTAATTTCCACTTAACCTGAAGTGAAATTGCACATTGAGGTAGTCCTTGGCTTTAGTTTACTTCATTGTCATTGCCCCTCGTACAAGGAAATTAAATGCCATTTTCAGTGTACATCCTACATTAAAAAAAACTATAAAAATAAAACAAAAACACACATCCTTCACATTCTATACAACTGAATTGAAAACCCCTCAGACTGCCTTAGTATTACACTATACAGTGGAATTCAGTATGGTTCCTGTTCTGCAGGGGTGAGATTCACAAATCCCAAGATTTTTCCTGGTGGGCGTGGCCTACTGGAACTTCCGAGGGGGGCGTTTTTCGTCCTCCCGAGCCTCCGTGCAGACTGGCCTGCATCCAAAACCAGCTGTGTGGAAGGGAGGGGTGGGCGGGGCCAGCCAGTCAGTTCAACTACCAGTTTGGCAAACCAGATGTAAATTTAACATCAGTTCGCCCGAACCGGCTGAATCCCGGCCCTGCTGTTCTCGGATAGAAGCTATTTTTCAGCCTATTTGTGCTTGTTTTTATTATCCTGTACCGTCTGCCAGATGGTAATAGTTCAAAAAAAGGGGTGCCCAGGATGAGATGGACCTTTGAAGATGTTTTGAACTTTCTTAAGGCAGCAGGAGAATGTTTCAAACTTCCTTAAAGCTCTTCCAAAGAGGGGAGAGGGCAATTGCATTCTATACAATTAATATTGCATTAATATTGCCCTATACACCAGAATTCAAAAGAGCTACTGCCCTGGGATAGAAGCTGTTTTTCAGCCTATTTGTCCTTATTTTTATTATCCTGTACCATCTGCCAGACGGTAATAGTTCAAAAAAACGGGTGCCCAGAATGAGATGGACCTTTGAGGATGTTTTGACTTATGACCGTGTTGTGGCTCCGATTCCCGAGCCTGTGCTCGGGAATGAGAATGAGGAAGAGGACTTGGAAGATGAGGAGGAGGAACTGGGAATGCCTTCCTCCCCAGGACCTTCCTCTCTGGCAATGCCTTCCTTCCTGATAATGCCTCAGGTTTCATCAGACAACCAAGAGGAACAGCCTGAGATTAATCAGGAGGAAGGCATATCGGAGCAGCCCCTGACAGGGAGTCAAGAGGAAGAATGTTGGCTTGATCCTAAGCAGCGTTGTAGGAAGAAACGTGAGCAGCAACGTAGGAGGCGTGGGAGGGTCAGAGAGTGAGCTGAGTCATTGAGCCACACCCCACAGGGGATAAAAGGGGGTGTGTTTTCAGCTGGAACTTTGTACGGGACAAAGTTTAATCTTACTTCAGGTTTTCTTTGTGAATGATTTTTGTGGTCTGCCTTGTAATTTTCTGTAAGTAGCAAAGTCTCTGGTTTTGGCCCCTTGAGTGGAGGGAGGGGTTTAATACTGGCTCACTGTGTTTTTCAGCTGGACCCCCAAACCTTGCAAGACAAGGACTGGCAACGCACGGTCATCTTCATGAATGGGGTAAGGAGGCAGGTTGGTGGAGATCCTCAACCACGCAAGTCACGGTTGTCCCAAAGGTGCTTTCTTCTAAAAGGCAACGGGACTTCCTTGGGTTTTTTTTCCCCTTTGAAAACATTTCACTTCTCATCCAAGAAGCATCTTCAGTTCTTCAGGTTTGCACACACGTTACGATGCCGCTTGTCAGAATTAAGTCTGTTACCTTTGCTGAAAAGAAGCAGTCAGCCATCTAACTCCTTATACGGACATTAATGATGAATAATAGAATCACCTTTGCTCAATTATCCCGTTATAACTCTTTAGTCTCTTATTTGGAGAGCAGCTTATGCCCAAAGAAACAATACCTGGAAAATCATACTAAAATAAAATGAGCAAAGCAAGGACCGATCAGAGCTAAAGCCATCATCATAAAAGTTATTTATACAGGGAAGACGGGAAACTGACCTTTTATGAAATATTACTCTGTACTGTGCAAACACAGAAAAATATTTGCTGACCTACTGCATATTTTAATTAAAAGAAGCCTTTTTAATTGATGATGGATTAGGTTTTCTTGCTTAGATGCTTCTCTCTTTTGTAGCTTTGCTGTTTCTGTTCCTTCTGGGCTTAGTGGGTGAAGAATGCCAGAGTGGCCCTCCTTGGCCTGAGCACGGGGGCTTCTCCCCAAGGCCCCCTTCTGCTGCCTGTCCTCAGCAGCCCCCGGGGGCGGGGGGGGGGGGGCCGGCATAACCTGGAACAAGGAACTGAGAGTTTCTCTCTTTCCAAGGTCGAAGTGAAGCTCTCCGTGAAGTTCACAAGCAGAGAGTTCAGTCTAAAGAGGATGCCATCTCGAAAACAAACGGGAGTATTTGGAGTAAAGATTGGAGTTGTCACCAAGTAAGTTCCTTCCTTCCTTCCTTCCTTCCTTCCTTCCTTCCTTCCTCCCTCCCTCCCTCCCTCCCTCCCTCCCTCTCTTCTTTCCTCCCTTCCTTCATTTGCTGTGGGGATATTTTAAACTTACAACCAATAAGTTGGGCTGAGAGAGAGAGAGAAATCCCTTTTATACTTTCCTCTTCCTGGTCCTGAGAATTAAGGCCCACAGACTAGAGAGAGCACAATAGGTTGTTTTGGGGGCCCAACAATCATGGTTCACCATTTTCCACCAAATATCTGAAGGACTTTGACCCCCTTACAGGAGCATGGTCAGATCTCAGTTCCTGTCACCTCACAGTTTTGTCTCCTAGGCCCTTTTGCACCAACACACCAGCTTTTGGTGAGGAAGGGTTGTCCGTTTCCTCAGCTTTGGCACGTCCGTCGACTTCGGTCCCTCAGCCCATGAGATCCTCTGCCTTGAAGTCCTGCTCTCCTTAGCCAGGAGGAGGACGTGCTGCTGCTGCTGCTGGTGGTGGTGGTGGTGCTACTCTTAAAGCAGAGGGGCAAAGAGGGTGGGCTGAGGGGACATGGGGCCCACCAGCTTCCATTTCACGGCCTCTGGAGCAGCAGTGCTTTCCACACGCCAGCTGAGACCTGCAGGGCCAATCAGCTGAGAGCAGTGGTGGGATTCAAAAATGTTTACCACCAGTTCGGTGGGTGTGCGCGCATGCGCCAAACACACACTTTGCACAGGCGCAGAGGCGTTTGTGCAGGCGCCAGAGGCGTTCCAACTCACCTCCTGCAAGTCTGCACGATGCCGGTCGCTTCAGCAGCTGCCACGCAGAGCAGCTGCGCTTCAAATTCAGGGGGTAAAGGGGAGTATGGGAGCCCAAGAGCAGAGCAGTGGAGAGAACTGATTCGGTCTCCGCTGCTCATCGGCGCTACCGGCTCAGGAGAACTGGGCCGAACCGGTAGAAATCCCACCACTGGGCAGGATTGGCCCTCCCAATCCTGTGCTTTTCTTTCTCCTCTCAGCTGACCGTCGGAGGCTTTTTTCCTCCTCTCAGCTGATCATCAGAGGCTTTTTTCCTCCTCTCAGCTGATCGTCAGAGGCTTTTTTTCCTCCTCTCAGCTGATCGTTGGAGGCTTATTTTTCCTCCTCTCAGCTGATCATCGGAGGCTTATTTTTCTTCCTCTCAGCTGATCGTTGGAGGCTTTTTTTCCTCCTCTCAGCTGATCATTGGAGACTTATTTTTCCTCCTCTCAGCTGATCGCCAGAGGTTTATTTTTACTCCCAGTTTGATCCACCACCACTACTCTGGAGGGAGTGGGGCCCACAATATTCTTGCATGCTTTGTGGAGCTTATAGGGGGAAATGGGCACCTTAGGCCTTACAGGCCTTGGGGCCTCATTTGCCCCCCTCAGAAGTCTTCCAACCTCCCTAGAAGAGATTCCTGCCCCCATCACTCTGCTGAATCCCTCAAGCTAACTGAGGATGCCCATTCTCTCCTTAAACATTGTGCTAGCAATGTTGAGAAAGTGTTACTAAATCGATGGATATTTAGGGGGGGCCCGCCCAATTTTAATAAAAGCACACCAAAGAGCTGAATAACAAGTCTAAGTAATTTGGACTTCTGACCTCAAGAAGTTTTGTTTACTATCTTCCAAGTCTTTAGCGGCACAAATTTCTACCAGGAAGGGAAGATGGGAAAACGGTCTTTGATCCATAAAGGGATTTCCTGTGTCCTGGTGTAAGCTTTCCAGAAAATTTATATTCAGTATTTCGAATAAACCAAATGATGGTTTATCTGTATTTTTCTTCATTGTTCAAACAGTCACAGCATTAAAGTTGCTGAATAAATAAGATTCCTGACCTTCTGGAGCAAATGCAGTGAATTATTTTGCTGTTATTGGTTATGCTGGGCCAGAAAAGAGCAGGATTCTCCTTGCCCCAGACTTGCTAATGGGAGGAAGAAAATGTTTTATATTTTGGGCAAAATTCTTCCCCCTGATTCTCCATAGCGCCGTATTGAGAAGCCTTTCTGCTGCTGGTCTGTAGGGTGACCATTGGGTCGAGCTGATGGCTCCTGCCCTGTGGGACAAAAGGCTGTTACCCCAAGCAGCCCCTGTTTTCTCTAACCACTTCCTCCGTCTTCAGGAGAGAGCGATCCAAGGTGCCTTATATTGTGCGCCAGTGTGTGGAGGAGATTGAACGTCGGGGCATGGAAGAGGTGGGCATTTACCGGGTCTCTGGAGTTGCCACAGATATCCAGGCTTTGAAAGCTGCTTTTGATATTAGTGAGTATTTACTTGGGACGTTTCCTATTCTACTAAGACGAAATAAGCTCAATGTTTTTTCAACGCAGCCCATTGCTACGGTCAGTCACCGAAATCTGGCCAGAAGAGGAGATGGACCATCTGTCCATCACACGTTGTTCTTTGCTGGTTTCTGGGAGATGTCATAATCTGAGATATTTTGCATATTGTTGCTTCTGCTAGGCTGCTCAATCCATCCAATGGTTCTGCTGCTCAGTTTATTCCTTGTCACCATTTGTCACATCAGGCGTTGCCATTAAACCAGATGTGGAGGCCACAGGATGAAACAAATTATAATTTTGAAGCGATCATTATCTCTGGCAATCACCGTTTTCTTAAATATGGAGAAGTTGATTAGTTCTTAACAGCCGCACAAAAGAGAGGAGGGGGTGTAAATCCACAGAATATGTTTCTCACATTTGGAAACTTCCTGCAGTTATGACTGATGTGAGAGAACATTTTTGCCAGCTGGAGCATGCAATTATCCTGCCTAAGCAAAGGACTTCCGTTTCTTCTTGCAGATAACAAAGACGTCTCCATCATGATGAGCGAGATGGACGTGAACGCGATTGCGGGAACACTCAAACTCTACTTTAGGGAGCTGCCAGAGCCTCTCTTCACAGATGAACTCTATCCTAACTTTGCTGAAGGCATTGGTATGTAGTGGCATTGTGCAGGTCCAAGGAGGAAGAACTGGGCAGCTGCTACTTTGTGGTCAGCTAGCAGTGGGAAGAGCTGGTATTACTGCTCTCAGGTTCAGCTTATGGGTTACACATTCACAGCCATGAAAAATTGCCACACTGAAATCACATACAACTGAACACTGAGGCAATGTGTTCTTTAGAATAGTGGTTGCCAACCGGTGGCCTGCAAGAAAATTTTGGTGATCCGCAGAGAAATGTCACCCCCAGAGCACCCGCCAAAGCAATTAATCCAGGCTGTGCAGAACACAAGGCTGCGCCACCCTAGAAAGCAGGAAATGGTTGGATTTCTTGCTTTCTAACTAAGCTTTAGATCTTAGAACCTTTCTTAGGACTGAAGCTTCTATTATTCAGTGCAGACTTAGGTAGCTGATGGCAGAAAGATAGATCTCTGAGTGAATCTGTGATTTTGGGAGCAACTCAATTTGCCTGCCTGCTTTGCCTGATTTTGGGTAAAAGTTGCTCTTTTTAAATAAAAAATTCGATATTTATATACATGGTGTGTTGTAAGTTAATTTTATGCATTTGCTTGCAAGTAAATTTTATGTGACAGACAGGTAGCCAATGGCAGAAACGCAGATCTCTGAATGAATCTGTGATTCTGTGAGCAACTCAATGTGCC